>OZ010683.1:18846418-19102805 GCA_963932265.1 Thymelicus lineola | reverse complement strand
CTACGCTACGCGGGTTGAACGACCGGAGTAATGGATCGATAACCCCGCGCCTTAGATGAGTGGAGGGACGATGTGTTCTTGAAAAAGATCCGCGGTGAATACGGAGCGGCGAGGGGCGGCGGCGGCGGCGGCGGTCGCGGCGGAGGTGGCGGCGGTGGAGATCCGCCAGGCTCACCACGCGGTTTATCGCGTGATTGATTCTCCTAATGGCGTCGCCGTACGTGGGGTTCGACATTGATGACGTTTTAATTAGGTCTTCGTCAAGCTCACGTTATGACAGTGCGTTATTTTTTAATGAATTAAAATGTAGGCAGTGATAAAATTAGTGACATGGTAGACTTTAATGTGTAGGTTTCCTGCACAGTGATTTTTGTATTATAAAGAATCGTTTGTTGCACCTACCGCAATTTTTCACCATCACTAGGCTTCACTAGTAGATAATACTACTAGGCATTAAGTCCGCTCATTCAGTGTATGAATTCATAAAGTTTAAACAAACAAACAAACAAACATGGATTGAAGTAATAATTACTCAGAATTTACTTCTTCAATTCACTTCTGCTTTAGAGGACTGATAAAATAAATTTATTTAGGTTTGAAGTTAGTCAAACCGAATTTCCGAAAAGGAAATTGCACGACTGTTTTATCGTAAACGAACTGTACTTGGTAAAAATTTTGCTAACCAGCGGGTTAGTCACAATGTGCTCTTTGAACTGTAAATACGATGAATGTCGCTGTCAGAGAATATACCATCGAAATCAAAAATTAATATTATGTTTACCAACCTAGAGTAAAGTCGAAAAAAAAGTACCGAGTACGCTGAGCTAGAAAGCTGAGCGTTGACTCTCGGGTTTGTTTGTTTTGTCTTCCAGTTTCATTCGTCATTTCGCAAAAGTACAAGTACAACATTTACGTACCTATGTCAATAAATAAAATGTAAATACCTTGCTTAGTACCTACCTTGCTTTTTCCTATAGTAATTTTGCATAATGATCCTGATCTGTTTTATTTACAATCCCCTCATATGTTCCTTATAAAATTGTATCGTATTAGCTATTATTGTTTCTGCAATTTCATTTTTAATTTATTATATTATATATTATAATATATAATTTATATTACTAGGCATCAATAACACTATCTTAATAGTCATCTTCACAAGACCTCACCATCCAATTACTAGGCTTGAGTCTCCTCTCGGGGTGTGGATGAAGACTGTAATCCCCACACTGACCACACCGTTCCAGTGTGATAATGAAAACGCCATTATAACGTTATTGACCTCTCGTGCGCGTTTAATTATAATTTTTGCCTTCGTTTTGAAATACATTCTGAAATATAGGACAGTAGAAGAGTCGAATATAGCGGTAAATTGGTAACTTCAATTTAAATCATAAGGCGACTTGGCTTTCGTTGTTTTCATTTATAGCTTATGACTTCAGTTTCAACATTTAAGTTGTGTGGAGTGTGTTCATTAAGATTATTCTTAGTTCCCCTTAATATCAGCTCGATGGACACTATTATTTACATTGATAGAGTTGGCAAATACTCTGTTAAAGTGGATTAATAGTTCTTAGTAATTCTAAATACTTTATGTATCTTAGATCAATATTACGTTACTTGTAATTATGGAATGTGAACAAAATCTTTCAACGTCATTATTCTTATGGGACAACATTTTCACGAGAGCGAATAAGGAAGCTTTATGAAGTAGATTTGTGAGATAATAAAGAGCTAGTGTAGTGTTCCATCTCCCTGGCGACTGGCTGTGGGCTGCGGGCTGCGGGGTCCACGGGCACGGTCGGTGCGCGGCGGGTGCCAGGCGACTCTACTGGAAAAATCGTCACGCCTTGCGTTGTATGTGTACCTTGTTTCATCAACAACGGTATACGATACGCAAACTATTTAATTGTATCGTCAATATTTACATTTATTGTAGATACATCTTAAAATTAATAAAATAAACATAAACGCAACACACTCATAACTTAACAGTTTCACACTAGGATTCCTTGTGTCGTGAGTGCCATGCACAACACACGAAGACAACGACATACACGGCCAGACCAAGAACAACAATTCAAATTCATCATTCAAATTTCTTCCTCGCTGGGAATTGAACCTAGGACCCTTCATGCGGCGGTCCGACATGGTAACCATTACGCCACGCGGGTCATCAAAACTACCAAATTTACTACCTAATTTTTCTATGTCGACTATAAACCTATAGTTAACGGTGAAGAGAGTGCCTTTTATTGGGTGTACGTAAATTCGACCTTCGACCCGCCAACCAAAGCATGTTTAATACAATTAGGGCACACAACCCTGCCTTCGCTTATAAACCATCCCGTGACAGCCTGAATAGCCCATAAACATACAGAGACTTATACCATACATGTAGGTTTATACCATGCTAGCTGGACTGTTTTACCAAAACAATGTTTTCAGATGGTCATATATGAAATGTTTTACGACAATCTTTTGATAACTAGGTTATTTCATCACGAATACTTTAAATACTTTGTTGTAAATTCGATCAGTTAATCTTTATCGTTGCATGCCAAGCCATGATAAAAATTTCCTTTGGATTTTGACTCTGTTTGTGGTACACTGCGTACTAGACAGAGTCGTTACTATGTATGACCTTACCTATGAAAAGTAAAGAATAGATGTAACTTATATCGACAGATTATTGAAACAAATGAAATTCAGATGAACAGCCCATGGGCTACAGGGCACCTTTCCAATGTGGTGGAGGTACTTGTAACAATCTGGATCGATGCTCAAATGATATAGAAAGCGGCACAAAATAAAACTTATAAAGGTTTTTTGTGGTCATCCGATTGATAGAGATTTGAGTACGTGTACATTCTTCTAAAAAGTACTCTTACTGTAGCTGATAACAGTTTCCAGCATTCGATTATACGTTAAAGATACTCCTCATCTACGATACGTTCATACAGTTTACTTACCAAGATATTGTATTGCAGAATAATTATTATGAGATCGCCACCATTCCTCGGCTATCATGGTTTACGGTAATGATATTAAAGGCAACTTACGCTAAAACTCCGGCTTCCTAAGAGCTTTGTTAGGAGATAATGTACTGTCGGCGTTATTCTCCCTCCTAGCTTAAATTCATAAGCGTGACAGAGACACCGCGAGGTCATAAAGTAGATAGTAGGAGTGCAGCCAACTTTTAGTAGGAGACCCATTATGTCAATTACGCGTTATCACAGACCAGTAATAAGTTATTAAGGGTGTAATTACCGTGCGGCCCGGGGGAGCACGCTGGCTGGCCACCGCTCGGCTTTGTTTAGTATCTCCAGGGGACGCGCATGCGATTATGGTCCTTAATGTACGATAAACAGTTTAGGACGGCGTGAGATTAAAAAGATAATATTTTTCCTTATTTTTTAATGTACGCTGTTTAACGATGATTAAAGGTGGACAGTTCGGGCTACGAGACGGGTACATGATTAATAGTGAGCGATCATGATGTGGATACATATTTATCGAGTTCTTTGGACAGTTAAGTTTACATGGAAAAGGAGTGCAAAATGCCAATATTTTTATTTAAAAAAAATCTCACTACCATGCATAATAGGTATCCTGCCAAGGATATTGTAGTGTTACAATATCTCACTACTATGCATTTGACACACACACGTATAACATAACAAATGTCAGCGTGACGTAACTTTTTGACATACGGTCGAATTCTGACAGTAGAGCCTTTGTTTGTCTAGTTCAAATAAAGTAATAAAATTTATATCATCAATTGTTAGAGGAATCAGCAGTAGAATGCACATAAATAATAATATCTAACAATATCTATCATCACATATAGATAAAGTAGCAATATATTTGACCGGAGATAGACTTCATTCCCGTTTGCTTGTGCCAATTCAAATGTAAAGTAAGTACAAGAGATACAGCGAATACCAAGGAAATCCTAATTTCCCTGCATTGCTCAGTGCTGTGCAAACTCAGGCACATTAAGTTTAAAATTTGGCCGTTATCGCCTATTACCCAAAAACTTTGTCCAACTCGCAGTGCGCAGCGTGCAGTGAGCACTGTGCAGTGCCCGCGCGGGTCTACATTGCACTTGGCAACACTAAACGTTTCCTTTTAAGCTTCCTCGAAGTTTCTGTCCTATTATAGTATTCATTATACAATACTAATAGGTAGAAATAGATTAGACTGTTTAAATTTGTGTTTTCTTTTTCTTTTTATTGATAGTCTACTAAGGTAAACAAGGAAAAAAAATGTAATTTAAAAGTAGATAGCTATCTATTAGACTAGTTCGCTCAATAACGTGTCTTGAAAAGCGCACAAATATGAACTAATTTTTTCTTACTCGGTCTTCCATCCATCCAACTTCGAACCAAGCCTGGCTACCTTATGATAAAAACCTTATTATAATTTAATCTTCCTAATTATCCTCCGCACACTATCTTTGTAATTAGAGTAAAAATTGTGTGCCTTGTTTTATTCTATCTTTCCTATTATATTCCCGCGCTCGCAAACTAACCGTAATCCCAAACAGTCTCTTCCTGAATAAATAATGTCATAACCAAAGGGAAAACTAGATGGTTTAAATGCAGCGCGGTATCTCCCGCGTCTCGCCCGGGCGCCCGCTGTGTAACGAGGTCTTAAGATTCCGCCTGTGTAATTTAACCTTAAAAGCATTCCAGCTATGCCACCGGTATACTGCTGGAAATATCAAATATGTTATTATAAAAAGGTTGTCGTTCTTGTATTCAAGATTTAAATATTTATTTAGAACAAAAACAATTTTACAAAAATTATATGTTCGTAAACACCAGCTGTAGTATCAACTGTGTTGCCACATATAATCCCAAACAAAAAAATTCACTTATTAATATGAGGAAAATAATTATGTAGGAATTGTCATGCCTTTTTTTACGGACACTCATGGACGGCGTTGACTAATAACCATCTTATGTATTAGTTGTAGTTGTAATTACGTAATTAAAAATTATTAAAAAAAATTGGTTGTTTGTAAAGTCGGTTTACGGACGATAGTTTTACGCACGATATTGTCATAAAGAAACATTGATGAAAAATTGCATACTTTTATGAATTGAATTGAATTATTATCACTGAATTACAAGTAACATGATTTTTAATCGACTTCAAAAAAAAGCGGAGGTTCTCAATTCGTCCGTATTTTTTTGATGCCTAATGGTACCTAATGGTGGTTATTTAGTCTTTCAGTGTGTAAATAATGAAAACTAAATGCTTTACGCCACGCGGCGGCGGGCGGCGCTCGCATCGCGCACTGTTTAACGTGAGCTTAAGATTCCGTCTGTGTAATTTAGCCTTAAATGGAGTATCGGGCCACGAAGTAAAAGGATATTTTGTTTGTAGTTATGATTCATGATATTATTTACTGTTTATAAAATTTTGCATGCCTGCTTCTAAATCCTAAATATGTAGTTAGTTCATTGATAGCTATAACAATCCAAAATTATTTGTATTAAATTTTTACTAAAATACGAGTACTTACGATATTTTGTATTTGGCGTACAAAATAATTATATCGTGAGTACCTTACCGTACCTACCCGTATCTTAGTAAAAATTTGTTCAGTCCACGCCAGTTAAGTTTAAAATAATGTATTCGTATTCAATACTTACTTATGTATTACAATTTATATGACGCGATCCCCTTAATAGTTTAAGTCTCACTTAATTACGAATCACATTTGGCTTATGAAATTCAATAAACTAAATGTAATACAGTATGTAATTTAGGCGGAGTCACATTTTATTCCGTATTAGATGAGTGGTTATTGAAACCATCTTCGATTTTTCAATTCATTTCCCCGCAAGCCAAAGGTATTTTATGTGGTAATAAAGATTACGACTTCTACTACAGCCCTTCGTAAAATATCGCCACTAAATTTAAGTACCGTCCTTTTTCGAATAGCAATTTTGATTTTTATCATATGTTAGAAATTGAATCCTAGTTATCTAGTTTATGGCCCGAGGAACCATGTTCTGTAATTATTATAATATTCTAGGAAGTTCACAATATTCTACACATTTTATCAGCTACTATCCTGACTTAAAATTAGAAGTAAACCACTTGATCAATTAATTTCAATTATTGAAATAGCCTAAAAATAGTACGTGAATCAATTGGAGCGGTAAAATAAACAAAGTCGAAGGTAATTTATCTCGACTTTTTTACCTTATGACATTATCCATTGGCACATATTATTCAGTATACTTTTTAATGTGGTATTGATAAATTCCTGGTTTTACTAACGCAAACAAGATTACCTCTATAGCTTACCTGTTAGTACACCTCTTCTTTCTTTTCTTTTGAAAATCAAAATATCGCTGTGGCTATGGCCCCACTCTTCAATTTCAAGACGAGCCTGTAAATCGTGGTGCGAGTGAGATAGGGGTATTTCCGTCTTGCTTTTCATTTCCCGAACCACGATTGAGTGTTTCTTTTGCGAGGTGTTTGTTTTGCAACAAACTGGAGTCCGATTTCATCTCAATCAGCTCAAACGTTGACTCAAAGCCGAGGAGATTTGCTTTTATGGATTTATTTACTTTTAAGAGATAACTGTTTAATTAATATTAGGCTAGCGGGTTGTGCGATTTCTTTAGGGCGGGGGACGGGGCTAACTTTTCCGCTAATTTTGGTCGTGAAGAAACT
The DNA here is from genome assembly GCA_963932265.1 of Thymelicus lineola. NCBI lineage: Eukaryota > Metazoa > Arthropoda > Insecta > Lepidoptera > Hesperiidae > Thymelicus > Thymelicus lineola. Next base: position 19,096,109 of record OZ010683.1, on the reverse strand, counting down.
TAATAAATCTTTTATTTTAGTTGAAAGGGTAAGCGACTTTGAAGCATTTTAGCACAGTCGATTAGGTATCAATATTTAACTTTTGTAGCCTGCAACATAAAAAAACAATTCAAAGGATTAATGAAATGAATACAATTTATCACATAAAATCATTTATTACATTTTTAAACGAATATTGTATAGTGTTATAGAACTTATCCCCTTTCAAATGACTTCAAATTTATATAAAAATATATAAAATGAATATATTTGGTCTCTCTGTCATAAAAATAATTAATTTAAATTCTATATTCTTCTACAAATTTTTGTTTTAAGTAAATATAGATACTTATACCTACTACGTGCATTTCCATATATCACAGTGAAAATATTTAAAAAGCGATTATTTGTTACAAAAAAGTTGTCTACGGAGAAAAAATATGAACATGGTGCATTTACGCAAGTCCCGATTGTAATAATGGTACGCTCATCGCCCCACATACACTTCACATTTCGGGTAAATAAGGCCGATCTCAAATTGCCGGAATTTTCCACATTGTAGAGGCGGCCATTGCGTCATTCGCTTGAATTGAAATCATGAAAATTACCCGTTGAACCCTTAATGCTCTGCTTGCTCTATTCAACGAGTACATACTTATTACGTCGTTTCTCACCTTTCGCTAAAGTTATTCAGAAATATATTAGTTTACAGGTTTCGTTAATTTTTGTATTAAAATAAACAATAAGATATTAACAACAAGGTAAATGCTACTATTAGTATTAGTACTTTATCAACATTTGAGTACAATTAAATAGTTAAATGTAATTCTCTCGAGAGAACTGATAAATTTTCGCATCAAAATTTATCTTTCTCGGATATGGCGTTTGACAGTTAAATCTCGTTGTAATCAACTCACTTATTACAAAAACATCAATATGAAATCGAGTTTCCATACGTTTCCAACACAAACAAAGGAAAACAAATCGAGTGTGAACGGAATAATATTGAATGAGTTGATTCAAGAAGTTCCATTTAAGTCGGCAGCCACTATTCAGGAAATTTGAATAGTCCGCAACAATACTGTTATGGGGTTACGGGGGGAGTTCACATAATAAGGACTGAGTATTCACGCCACGCCACGCCACGCCGCACCACGCCGGGTAAGACGGGGCGGAGCTCTCGCGAGCGACGACGCGCGACGCGACGGCTCCATTTAGCGGCTCTCAACAGCTAAACACTTTAGTGTGACAAACGAAACTACAATAGCAATATAATATTAATGTGACCCAGTTTCAAAACGAAAGTAGTTTTTTCCTTTCTCATTCAAGTTCCTTTTTAGGGTTCTGAATTAAAAATTTTTCGTCCTGTCCGTCCGTCCGTCGTCAGTCCGTCTGTCCGAGGTATAGCGCCGAGACCCATTCTTAGAAAGCTTTTATTTGGCATGAAAATACATATATTATTAAAACTCCTAAATCGTGGAATAGAACATTGAAAAATATTTGTTTTCAGGGTACCTTCCACCCCTAAAGGTAATACAAGCATTATTTTTTTTCGTCGCATAGCCTATAGTGTAGGGTATCGTTAGAAAGGCCTTTCATAACATTTTTGGATTTAGCGGATCGTTTGCGAAATATTTGTGCTAAAGTGCTAATTTTGGTTAGAGACAAGTGTCCCCCCCCCCCCCTGCTAACTAAACAGTTGGAGTTGCACAATTGAAAAAATTCTCAAAAATTATATGATTAATTTACAAGAAAAACTATCACGGCAATATTAACGTAAGTAATATAGTCAATGAGATATAGTCAATACACTTACTACTTCGGAACCCTACATTGCTCGTGGCCTGACACACACTTACCTGGTTTTTTAATAAAGGAATTACAATCCATTCAGTCCATTAGCCTGAGCCAGCTACACATATAGTATTTTTGTAGTAGTCCACCTAGATTGGAAGCCGCCCACCTTCCCGCAGTCTTAACAAGGTGAAAGAATTTTTAATGGTACGAACTTTGCAACACTTTTTTATCGCCAAGGTTTTAAGTAAGAGCGTGAAGGATGATGTACTAACACAAACGATACTTCAGTTTAATCTCCTATATCCACCCATCTGTCGCTGACTTTAACTAGCGGTCACTTGATCGGAGTCATAAAAACCATAAGGAGCGTGAGGCTAGAAACCAATTAAAAATCACAAACTACATAATTAAACACCAATTCAAAGTCACCAAAAATAGCTTCACTAACTTCTAATCCTGCCAAGTAACAAAGTTCTAAAACCATAATCTTTAATCTATAGACATAAAAATATATTACCGAGTAAAAAGTTTCAATTTAAAAGCCAACTCGGCGCACTTAATGGCTGTAACTTGAAGATTTTAAGAGATGAAATATAAGAGCCAATAACCTAGCTGTCGAGAACTCCAAGAACGGAACGAAGTAATATTAAGCGGGATAATGTCAGAATCGGAAAACAGAGCGAGAAATGACTTGAAAGCACTCCGTATTAATCATTTTGAAGGTTAATAGGCACACTCGAACAAGATCGAGCCAGTATCAGGGACGAGATGGGATTTTCATTGACAACGCTTCAAATATATTATTACTATTCACGGAGATGAAATGCGAACTCATATCGAACATATTGGTCTTGTAAACGTGTCATGCGCAATAAATACCTTTGAAGCGTCGTTTCCTCCGTAGATTCTTTCCCTTTCATCGCCAGTTCTTTATAGATACGATAAGCCCCGATATCTTTGAGGAGCGAAACGTGAGACGATTCTTAGTGACGCACGATCGTAATATACTTTAGATGAGGAATCCGAAGCATGTTTCGTTCAGTATCATGAACACAGCAAATATATTGTTGAAGCCATCATAGTCATTTCAGAGTGAATTTAACTCGATTTGTATAATGGGTTTAAATTATGTTCTTAACGCTCATAACGGGGCGAGTTTTCCGGATTTGTTCGGGCGGCCATTATCTTGGATCATGTCTTGAATGTAAATTGCGGAGGTCATTGGATCACCATTTACATTGCATGCTTCTCGCTGCGTTATGAACTTTGATATTGCTGTCTTTTTTTATTAAGATCTCTGTCTGTTAATAAGATTAATTTGTGTAGACTTCGATGTTTCCGTTACTGTCAGTATGAACGTTTATGACGAGTTGTATTGCACCTGTTCCAAACCCGATTCCTGCGATAAGGTCCATCGGTACCTCCAGACCCCTGGTCTCCGCGGAGACCATGGTGCCAAGACCTTCGCTTCGGGTCGGTGCTGATGACGTATGTGCCAGTAATAGCACCATGGAGAAGAATGCCAGTTCTCTACAGTCGATCCTAGAAAAAAATAGGAAGATAAATGTATAATAATAATTTATGATTAGATTCTACATTGAATTTCATAGATAAAAAGATTTTCATCCAAATTAAACTCCTTTGGCTTTGGAGCACTTATCGAAAATTTTAAAATTAAAATCTCTTTAATGCGCAAGCCTACCGGAATGTAATTGGTCCATTCCGTTGGGAATAACATTTTTATAGTACGGTGATGGAAAGTTATGAAATATAAAAATTGTTAGACTTTTGCAAAAGGTTTTTAAAAATTTGAATATACAGGATCTATATTATTTTTATGTAAGCACATTATAAGAAAAGTTATAATATTGGAGCTGTCGTATTGTGGCGGCCTAGAATAGTGACCACATTATATTTCACGAATATTATTATTGGTTGTATTCTTTCTTGATCGACAACGCATCGGTGACGCTAATGTCCGTGGGGGATGATGATACTTACCATCAGGTGGGTCACGGCTCATTTGTCAGCTTTTTACAAAATTTATTTATAATATTTTAGAGAAATTAACAATAAGACACTTAAATCCATTTCAGTTAATGTAATGATATAAAATAATTATGACTTGTTTGATGACAATTTTTAATAGTAATTTAATAACATTAAATTCGTTTAACATAGTCATGTGAAAATCGACATCTATGAAACAACATACGTCTCGACAAAGTTGATAAGTTTTTGCTTACCTTATAATCTACAAAGTATTACCAAATTAATATAATTGGGCTAGCCATGATATCAACAGGTCATGATAGAACGATAGCAGTTCATGCTTTTAATTTACAAAAATGAATATAGAAGTCATTGGGTGACTGTGTTTAAAAATTAGTGCGATCCACATAAGGTATCTTTATTAATAAAATAAATAAACAAATTGGGCGTTCTGATTGACTTTAAGTAAAACTTTAGTCCTGGTAAAAATTAGTTTCACAAAATCTTGGATTAACATTGGATATCATAAAAAATACATAATGAATAATTTGGCTTACATGACTATCCACACATTGGCACACGTTCGCTATCCGACACACTGTACTCCGCTCCGAGAGATGCGTTGCGTCTCGCGGCCAAATACCTTCCCAGATCACTCGATAACCCTATCTAACCGATAACTGAATCGAAGTTGAGCAAACTCAAATTCAATTTTATGAATCGCATCATATAGATAGTCGAAATTGTGTTTCCGCGAGAGAAATTTTCGAGCATGGGAACTCGATAAGATTAGGCATCTGATAAATTTTGTGTTCGTTGTCTCGGCGGTATTTACTTTGAATTACTGCGTAAAACAACAAGAATGGTGGAAAGAACATAGCTGGCATGAGTCGGGTACAAGGAGTGTCTCGTATGAAGAAGTTCGTTTGATGAGACACGCTTTAACGCGTCTGCGAAATTGTTAGGGCGTCTTATTGATATCAGACGCACGACAACACGATGTTTGTAGTAATTACACACGCGTTGCTCGAGGCATTTCATCTGGCACTAGAATTCGTGACATTAGAAGCAATAGGTAAATAGTGGTAAACAATTACCTTAGCTTAAGAAGGCAGTGATCCGTGCTAAAACGTTTGTGCAGTATAAAATACGTTTTTATTATCAAATACACAAGTATACTTTGCACAACATACACTAATAGGTACTACTTTATTTCCACAACATGAAACTATGGAGTTAAGACTGCCAAGGATCTGAAAGGGACTTCACGTCTTAAAGATGGTTAAAGCTCCTTACATCAAAATATTTTTGCATATCAAACAAGAAAGAACTGCCTAGTTATTACTAGTTAATTACTGTTTTTAAGATTGTGCCACTAGTAAAATTACACCCTCAATCATGGACATTTAGGTAAATTTATGATTATTGTTATTGTTCCCAGATTATATGGACTCACTATGTAAGGATCACTTCCTCCAGCGGCAGTACCGCAAGCTGGACGGCGGAGTGCTGTGGTCTCGCAACGAGAGGAATCTGGACTGCACCGTCACCTTCCAGACACACAGCATCCTGCAGCGCTTCATGCTGCACTTCGAGATGCTGCAGCTGGACTGCAACGACCATCTGTATGTCTATGATGGGGCTCACGCTACTGCACCACCTAAGGTAAGATGGCAAATGTGTGGCCGCAGGCGAAATAGGGGACCAGTTATTTTAATCCGTAGTTGGAGTATATAAAATACAATCATATACAAGACAGTAAAAAGCAGGAAAAATTGGTACCTACCAACCAACTTTTAATGTTTTTTAAGCACCCAGTGTTTATGAAATGTATCTAATAGTGATTGCCTTTTAAAACACACTTTGTAAGTTGCTACCACTCAGTCGCGGTACAGCCATACAAGCCGAAATTCCAGCTTACTATAATTGCTTTACTATCATCACTCTGCCCCACCCAAGATCCTGCGTTGTACGACACAACTGGGCTTTCCTTGTGCTGACGGCCTAGGCACGCCACTGCTACCGCTTAAGTTTAAATTTTGTTTAATTTCGCTAATTAGTTTAAACAAACACGAGCAATATCTATAACTCTTGATAGCTAACTCGTAAAGGGCTATAATGTAATTCGAGATTTATCTTTCGTCTCTTCAGAAATCCTCACCCGAAGCCCTTCACAATACGATATCATCTTTTGACAGATCATTCCATAGAATTATTTATTCCAGTTTAATAAAAGGCAAGGGAATAATGAAAATACCATCGATATGGTTTTCAATTTGGAGAGATTCCAAGACGTCGTGATCGGCAATTACTTGCTGAATTCCGGATTAGTCCCATTTATTCTCCATTACCGCTTTCTATGCCGCCGTTAATTTGTAAGAGATCCTCCTTCAGGTATGCTAATGAGAAGTGAATTGTAAGGAAATTTTTGCGCTCCTTTGTTTGTGGTAAGAGGCTCGTGAGCATCCCGATGAGATGCCAAAAACACAAACTGAAACATGATTAACTTTTCTTTTTGTTGACGCACAAGCAACGACCACAGTTTAATGAGATTACAGACCTCAGAATTGAGGAGATACTTTGAACTAAATTAAGTATCTAAAAATGGCCGCGGAAACTTGATTTACTTTCCTTATAGGATATTTAATTTTAAATAAGATTAACAAATAAATTTAGAGACGGATTCATAATAAGGCTAGAAATTTTCCTCGTTGTACATTGTTTTACGGCACAGTCGAACACGATCCCTTTATTGTATTTAGTCAAGCTGACTACGGGAACTTTAGAAGTTGTAGTGTAGTTCACTAAGAAATATAATATTCAGAGTGAGAATGTTAATGAAGGAGAACTCAGTGGACGGCAGGTAGCATCGCACCCGTTAAATAATTAACACGCCAACAAAGACGCAACTTTGCGTATTTTAAATTCAAATTCGGCAAGTTTCAGTCACAACGGTCTCTACAAAGGACTTTGTACAAGTTGTGTGGCCGTTACGGAGCGAGGCGAGGCCGGCAACTTCGTCCGGCTTTCTTTTAGGGGCGTTTTGTTTAGTTTTCCTTATCCTAAACATACACAATTAGAGCCGCTAAACAATCTTCCCTAACTCGGTGGGGCGCACAAAGCCTGTTATACCATTCATTATAATTTTATGCCCCTTCTCAGCAAAGGCTATCAGACTTCAAAGAAGAAAATTGTAATTTAGAGTACGTGTTTACACGTGCTAGGTTTTTATTTAATAACTCTGTTCCATTAATGAGAACATTAACAATCAAATCTTTTGTGGAATGAAAAAATGGAAGGAAGCATTTATCGTGTCGAATAATTTATAACCAGATTGATAACCATGTATTATATTATGTTATAATATACTCTTTTATTCAGTCTTTTTTCTTTTTTTATTATGCGTTAAATGAAAAGAATCGGGAATTAGCCATTAATAAAGTAAACAAACTTCCCTGTTAGCCCATCAATAAATTTAAAGTTAGGAAAAACATCCAAACTTTAGAAATAAAAACTCAAAGGGGAAAATGGACAAAAAAATATTCTCAAAATTTAATAAGAAATAACCTTCAAGTGAGTCTAAAGTCTTACGGCGGGTATTATAGACGATTATGGACGTTCATTTGACAGCCGAAGTTTTGCTAACTTTGTCTGTCCCAAAACATTTAAACTCGACCGTTCTGTGTTCATTGGTTACTTAGGGAGATATCTAAAAATGAATTTTCGTAAAACGAACTGTAATTTGGACAAAACTCTTTCATTTTATCAGACGTAGTTATCAGCGTTTTGCGGCACTTCAAAAGAATTTAGTAAGTTGGTTACATAATTGTCTTGCAGTTTATTTATTGGATGTAAAAAAAATTTGTAAGAGAATATTAAATTTCCGTGGCACTGTGTCAGTTTGCGAATAAGGGTTATACGGTGCAAGCGATTCTCGATAACGCTTGGAACAAAATAATTAGTTTATTATTTTATAGCTGTAGTAGGAAGGAACCCAGTACTGAAGGAAAATTCAAAGATGAATTATTTGCTCTGTCATTCGCTTGCTGTAAAATTCGTATCGTATCTCTCTATTGGAATTTGCCGTCTTGCGGTGATATTTCGCTATCTGCCTTGATATGCAAACCCTTGTGATCGTTGATGTCGGCAGCGAGATCTCGTCGCATGACGTCACCGTCTTCCTAGAAAATTAAATTTTATGCTAAAAGCTTCACGTCGTTAAAATCTAGTTTCGTTTCAGCATAATGGCTCACGTCATTTGGAAGACGAGAACTTAATATTTTTGGGACATGAAATCGAATGTAATTTTCCTCTTACGAGTATGATGCATAGTTGAATGAAATAGGGAATCCTTTCTATTAAGTACTTACGTAGGTGTAGAATCGTTGCCTTAAATAATTTACTTTCAATGACCAACAACTTAACTCCTACAACCTTCTGTAATGTTTAATATTACATATTGTTTACGTTAATAGCAAAGTTAATTCATACCTTACGTATACAGTCATCATTTAACATGAATAAAATTGGTAATTGATAATTGATAATTAATAATTAAACATTCTGTAATTTCAATAATTACATAAGGTTTTAGGATCATGCTCTGCATACCTAATTCTTTTGCCGACTGTACATATCAGATCAATCTAAATGAATTCCAGAATCAAATGTTACTTTAAATAAAACATACGTATGGTAAACAACACAAAAACCTAAAATAGTAATAAGCAAAACCGCAAGCAACATACGAATGTAACTCAACTCTGCGGGGAGCGAAAACAATGTTACGGATTCATTACAAAGACAAAGGGCGAAGTTACAACCACCTGCACGGCTTCCAACTATCCACAACTATGCGTACTACGCGTCGAACATTTAAGACAATAACCGACATTGTGAGAGTAAGTTTGGATAACTTTCATTACAGAAATGATACAAGTCCACTGGCGGAGTCGCCTGCCAAGTTCCACTTCGAACGCATATTGGGCGAGTCGATGTTCATTCGAGTTACTGAGTTGGGTCGCGATGTCCTCAAGTTTGTTACAAGTTTTCATGATGTGGACGTACTGGGAGTCGCACAGCTTGAATTTAAAGTAGGCAGCGAGTTCATCGTCGTTTGTAATTACAGCATGGAAGGCATGGTTAATGGCCGGGAAGAGATTGGATGGGAAATTAGACTGACTGTAGTCATAGCTCGTTTCTTATTTGAGGAATACAATTATAGCGTTACGTTTAGTGAAGGGGTATGTTTTTAGGAGGTACGGTGTCTAATGTTTTACGTGTTTGAGGTAATTGCAAGTATGTCTTGGGTTTCACTAAGCTAATTATCTCCATTAAGAATAATAGTGTGTTATCATGAATTGCAGTTGCAATTACTGAAACTTACTTGGTATGTTTATTCAAATTAATGGGTAGGACGTAGCGATTTGTAAAACTACCACCACTGTACCACATTTGTATACCTACAATCCACAATAAAATATTTTTATTTTGCAAAAAATAAAAAATAAAATATTTTGTCAAGCAACTTTGAATCCATCTTTTTATACAATTATGTCGAACCAACCAAGATAATTCATACACAACTTCATAAAATTGTAAAATAGCTAGCCGTCTAAAGAGCACCGATCACGTATCGCTTATTTTACAATATTGCTATCCTCCATTAAAACTTTGAAATTCAAATGTCTCTACGACGGATGTCGACAGCTAACACCTAGCGAATGGTTGTCAAAAGTTAAGAATTTTATAGAGAGAAATTTTAATACCCGGCGCAGTCTGATCTTTATTAAAGTTCTTCGTATAATAGGAAGTAAGAACTGAGAAAGTTGGATGCAACTAACGTCTCGGATGCACCCCTCCGGGCCGACACCCACTCGGGTGATGTATAGCTGTGGAGGATTCAGACTAAATCCGAGGCCGTCACGTCGCTGCGATCGCTCTCTCTGAAATATGACAGCGATATAATGCGGCCATCGCTCAGTAAGCCCCGGCTCGATGAAGAAAATATTGCCGGCGCCTGAGAGCTCACAGCGGACGACCTGTGCATTTGTCCAATAAAGAGCTTTTATACACTCATAGCGAGACATTGTATTTCTCGATTACTTTATGTAGAGCACGTTTGCTCATTTTGTTCGAAAGCCACTTCGTCTTCGACGGTATTGAGATCGACTAGACTAGACTACACTCTGATATTGACTTCGAGACAAATCTATTCTCAATAAGGGAGTTCAAGTAACTCTTTACTAACCGGGTTTGGAATTATCTTCTGCGAATATAAGAGGAATTACAAGTGTAGCATCTGTGCTCTGCAGTTTAATTAATGATGTGCTACACTCTGTACCTACCTTGCTCGTACGTTTCAACTTATACATCCATCTATCTTCCTATGTCCTGGCAGTAATGTCTCCGTCTAACTCGTTCTAATGTTGTTGTGTTTCCAGGCGGACCTGTCCTGCCGCAACACGAAGCAGCAGGTGGGTGCGCTATTCACGCGCAGCAACTTCGTCACTCTCAAGTACGTGACCGACAACTGGGGCACCGACGCCAACGGGTTCAAGCTCGTCATCACCGCCGTCAAGGATCCCAGTAAGTTTCTACGATACTTGGAACATCTTAATTCACATCTGGGTTTTTAGTACAGTTTATCTTTCTGTAGTGGAACAAGTATATCGATAACCATTCAGTTGTTAATACAATTTGAGTCGGTTTATCAAGCTTATCATTTATGTAATCCTATCTGATAGTAGTAAAGCTTTTGTTCTACTTGACGGCTAATCTCAAATACCTTGTTTTTCTGCCTAGTTAGTCCTTATCTGAAGATATTAAAATATCCCTATATGAATAATAACATTTTTAAAATAGATATTAAAAAATGAATTTCACCAGAAACAAGAATTTGAAGTAATATTACACATGACGCTGCGTTACCAGTTCTCTGTTTTTGAACTTTGGAGTTTGGCTGGAAACGCTGCCGCGTATCTAAATACTGATTACATTATGGCTTGTCTCAAAATTCTTGTCCGATACGCATCTTTTTTTGAAACTTCAAGATGTGTAGAAGCGTCAAGTGACGTGGAAGCAGACATAGTAGCACAAAGGCAGCACGAGGTAGATACAATAGTAGACCATAAAATAGTAATCGTTTATTAGGTTAAATAGAACTAAACAGTTATAGTAGGAGTTCTTAATATGCTTCTATGTACGCTTGATTATATTGTAATTGTTATGAGAGTATTAACAGTTTAAATTAATTCAATTAAAAGACGATCATTATCAGAAGATTAATGCTTTAAAAGTAAATCGCCAGATAAGCAGTCCCACTCGTAATTCTCTGGGAGTTCGCTGAATGAGTGTAAAAGTATTTTAAACGGTTGTCACTAATCCAGTTGACGAGGAAATAAATCTAACAGAGAGGAGCGTTCCATTAAGCGCATATACCGTCGGAATACAACGCCGTCTGCTGAGGTCAGCTCCCTCCTCACAGCCCTCTTTAATTTCCCCGAATGTTTATTTGCGCAAACAGACGACAGCATTGCACACGCCTTTAAGTAGAAAAAAATCTACGCATATCTGCACTTCGACTCCTTTGCGTTGACTATTATGCTACCTGTTGCGGATGAAAGGAATTTTGGTCACGACTCATCATTATGATCTTTATGATGTCTGGATGCCAGGAGTAGTTTATGAAGCAACAACTGGTATTTTATGAGTTTTCAAGGTCACAATCACGATCGTCGGGGAATGGCCCGCTCGTTTTTGTCGCATCACATAAAAAAGGTTTTCGATCTCGTTAAGCTCGGGGCAAAAATCCTTTTTGTCGTCACGCAAAAACAGCTTTCATGAAGACCTTTGAAGACATTTATAAAGTCTTGCAAAGATTTTGAGAATATAATGTACGTTTTATATTTCTTAATTATTTAAGCCTAAACATTAATGGTTTTGATTAATTTGAGTTCTACTACAATCTTCTTTCGCCTTTATTTATAATTTTGATAAAATTTTCACATCTTATAACAATAACCGACCAATGAGCAGACCTCTTTGTTCTACTTAATGGTAAATGGCCACTAAGGACGTCGTCTTTAGAAATAAGCGAGGGAACTCATGCTTATCAAAAATGCTATAACAAATCGTAGCCGCAAGTCGCTCAGATCAGTGTAGGACAACTTGACCATTCACGCCGGATGTTTCTCGCAGTTTATTCACGACCATTGCCAATATTACGACAATAATGACTGTAATAAATTGTGTCGATATCGGGGCTGGTGTGAACTTGTCGATTTACCTCGCCGGGATCGTCTGACCTGCGACCCCCGTCCCTTATTAGCGGGGTTAGCAGTACATTATTGGAGATTTGAGATGGGTCGCTAAATTAATTCATTGTTGCTGACGTCGGAATCTGCTTTTTCAAAATTTTGGGGTCGGTTGTGATATGGTTTGGTGCATCACAAAGTCTTGTAATTTATCTTAAAAATACCTAAATATTTGTTTTGCGATCGTTTATACATATAGAGGTAGATTTAGAAGGACATAATACTCGCCGCACTGCAAATTTTGATACAAAGCCGTTCAAAATTACAAACGGTACGTGGCATCTGTTTGTAATTTAAATAACTTTCAACGTTCTGTATAACATTACATCGGATCCGTTAAACATGAAAGAGCTCGGAGGGCCAGTGTTTGTCTGCCGCCCTCCCGGTGACCCTCTGGAATTCCTCCGTACCTCCGTCATTGTATCGCAAAACCAACACAGCTATTATATGTGAGTTTAACCTTTGTTGTAACGTACTCGACCACATCCTTGAGCACATATTATTATGTTGCAATTATGATTCCAGCTGCTCTGTTATATTTAAATTATCTTTCTTTGTTGCTCTTTACAAAGAATAAGGTTCTCTGTTAGAATAGAGAGTTAAGGCTCTTTTGATACATGGCTATGGGGCATTTGGTTTGAAACGTGAAAAATCGAAACTTTACTTTTTTGTGCTTATTGTTGACTGTCATTTCGGACTGTCATTTCCTAGCTGGATAGATGTGAGTCTGCCGTATAGGCTAAACTGAGATGTAACTGGCCGCGTTCAGTAATTAGTCAATTGTTTTTTAGTTTCACAAAATAATAACCATATTAAAATAAGAACACAACAAATGGATAGTGATGTTACCCCTTTTACATTACAAAAAAAAATATTATCATAAAAAAGAAATACTCCCTATTTTTCTTTTTAGTAATTTACTTTCCCATCTGCAGCACTTGCTCAATTTACTTAACAAAACAATTTTGATCTAGTTAACGCTACGCCACAGACTAACATGATCTAGCTAGATATACATGTAATATACGTGTTTGTGCATAACAAAACGACTCCCTGTCGACAAGCACAATCGGGTACGCCGAAGCAATTAGATTTTCTGCCCGGTTGCGTGGAAAAGTGCGCGCACCTCGCGGCCTCGCCTTCGGGATTTGGTAACTCAGAGACGCGACTTGGAGTCGGATGCGTATCATAATTTGCTTTGTGAAGTTTACTTTGAGGTTTAAAGAGGATTTCCTTTGCCGCTGAAGTCCCTAATGGGTTCCCGCTAACAGTTAGTTTAGGCCATTAACAAACATTTATTACAGTACATTCAAGAAATATTAGCATTAATGAACTTGCAACTATCTTCAAGATACTTTTGTAGAATGTTATTAAAAACTTCAGAAACTTTTGGATACTCACTAAACATTACATTTTTATGTAAAGCACTTGGGTTATTGCGAGAAATTAATTTTATACACTTATCTACTAAATCTTGGATTATTTGTATTGACAATAAGCCTTACTTACACCTTATCTACGTACAATATTGTTTAATTTTAGTACAAATGACCAGTCATGAAAACCTAATATTCCATTCATTTTGTATTTCAAAAGTGGTTTGCAAGTAAAATATGTTAGTTAGTAGATACTTCACTACAATTTTCCCTGATCACAAGTAGAGTACTAATTGGAGATGGTAACTTATACTAAACTTAGTAAAAGATATGCTGTTGTTTTGAAGACCAAACTACTCTGGTGTCTCTTGTAACTATTTTAGTGTCTTCCTAGTCGTACATTATACTACTTGTAACATAAAAGGAACTCTCGTATCATTAAAGGGTCTAAAAATTAGAATATAAATATACCCAGTCGTAGTGTTACGTAAACATGATTACGAATAACATGTGCGTCTATGTCCCTCAATTAATGTCCATATCGAGTGACGTTTACTAGCATGGGGATGGACGATAGACGTCGTAATATTTTTATGTGTGGGACATCGGTCACCGTGATTGGTCAGGCTGGCGTTACTGCCGTCAATACGTCTTGATTACTTTCGGTTACAAAAATGATTCAGGGCTTGCTGAGGCCGAAATGGAGGACTTGGTGTTACTTGTTATTAAGTTGATGAGATCCCACTTGTCTTGTCTTGCTTATATTTTCCCCAAAATATTTTTGTAACTGGGGTTTCTGGGGTTGGCTGCCAGCTGCTGACGCTTGCTGTTAAGGTTGGTTTTAGGAACTCTCGACAGAAACTAAGTTTAAGCAGAAATCAACAATAAAGGACCTACGGTTACTATATCTTCAACATTTTCAAAGCTAAACTATATAAAAATAAAGCTGGTAATTTGGAGCTAATCAACAGAATGAATCTTAGCTCTTTATTTAAGAGGATTTAAAGTCGAGAATTGGAACTGTTATTGGCTGTACAGAAGATAATTATATGAAAAGGACATGCAATAGTTAATTTCACTAATAGGTAATACATTTGTATTGTTAGCTTGGGTAAGACTACTTCTGCAAATTGTAAAATGAAGTAAGTTCAGCAATAACAGTACTTCTGCAATCGATTTCAAATATGACCTCTATTTGAGCTTGGTTGCTGAATAGTGAAGAACGATTTCATACATATTTCAATACTAGCGGGGTTTTTTCGCGATGCTTCCTACATTGTTCAGAGATAAAACTTCATTTTTATTTTTTTTCACAGGATTCGGGCTACTTACACAAGAAAGCTTCTGACGTTAAAAATTAATTAACCTTTTTAAGTAGCGTAATAAAAAGAAAAACATTTTAAACGGTGAAAGAATCCTTTGAATTATTTTAATTATACATTCTTTGAGTTAAAAGAATAATTATAGTGCGGACAAAGTATTTTATTATAAAATCTTTCTTTTGAGAAAAGATCAGCTGGAAAAATATTTTAGTTAAGGAATAGTTACTAGCCATTAATTAATGCTGAAGATGAAACTTATAGTTTTCTTATTAAACTAAATTAAAATCTTAGTTTGGAGAAAGTACGAGTGCTTAAGGAATTATATCCAAGTTATATGTAATAATAATAGTAGATTGAGATTCTCTGCTGAATTCCAATCTCATACTCAAATGAATGACAATAGGCTTTAAGGCTTCGTGTAACAACGCTGGCCAAGCATTGCTGGGTAATGCATCAAAAATAATGATCCTTCATAACGATGTCTTTTTGTTAAAACAAGAGCCAATTTTATTCAAAAAAGAAGAGGTGTTTTCTGAGAATGAACCGTGGCCGTCTGAAAAAGAGACCCAAGTTTTTAAGGCTATCGCAATTCATTCTCCTCCAAGTTGTTGCCTTCGTATCCAATTCCAGATATTTAAGTAGTCGAAATCCAGATTAACGGTTGCTCCCAAAGTTTTGATGATGGCTTTGATGAATGGGGCAATTGATATTCATAGGCGGCAATGAGCACTATTATCATCTATTAGCTTTCTCAACTCGCCTTATGGCTGCGACTGTGCATCTTTTAAAAAAGTTGATTGCTATTTTTGTTCCTAAGGGTCAGTGATATCGTTGTGATCTATGTCATTTTATAACGTTAATGAGTCTTTTTAGCTTCTATCTTAAATGACTGTATTTGTTAAAGCATTTCATCTTCTCTCTTCTGTTGACAACGACTTTCAACCTGTGGTGTAGAGATTAAAGCCCATTAATGGATGCTTGCGCTCTCAGTATATTTCTAATTCGCCCGAAGAGCGACCGTCAGCGAAAAAAAATAGATCCGGTAATTAAAATTTTTCAGCGGCGAGATTTAGCCCGTGACGGCCATTGTCTGTCCGAATCTCATTTGATAGATCGTTAGCTGTCCTGTCCCCGTATTGTTAGGACGAACATCGATCCGTCGTCACTTCAGCGGGACAATCGGTGCTTTGACTGTTCGATTTTTTACTAAAAGTATGTTTCAAGCCTGCACCGTTGGTCCCGGCTTTAATCGGGGATTATTTTTAAAGATACTGATGTTTGAAGATTAAAATGTAGATTCATCCTTCTTCGATTTATCGCCTAAACGCAAAGCGCCGTTATATATTTTGGGGTAGGCAAGCCGTTGGAATGAGTACTAAAAACATATTATTACTTTCATGACCAATAAAACCATTTAAAACCACTATGAAAAAAAGAACATGCTTGGTTTAAGAATTATACTTGTATTTACAAATTACTTGTCTTCAACTCATTAATGGCCCACCACTGGGCACGGGTCTCTCCTCTTGAGGAGGCCTAGAGCATACTCCACCACGCTGCTCCAGTGCGGATTGGTGGAGGGGTTAGTGGCCAACGCGAGTGCCGGAAGTTTTCAAACCGCCCGAGGGTCTCCGACATAGCTTAACGACTGTTATTTTATGATAACCACTGGGGCCGAAGGATTTACATGCCCTTGTAATCCCGATGCAAGAACTGAAACAATAAAAATGGGATAAAGGCACTGACTCATCTCGTTTTGTCATATTATTGTTTGCTTTAAGCATTGAGTCGAAAATCCTCCTGGCTGATTCAGAGCCATGTGAGAAACACTGTGACATGTATCTATAAAGGCATTCCTCATTGAGTTGCAGAACATGGATGCAAGGAGTTCAGGTGCAAGCAGCGCGAGTTCTGCGTCAGCGCCGACCTGATGTGCGACGGCGTGGACCATTGCGCCGACGGCTCCGACGAGGATACTGCCATGCTTTGTCCCGGTAAGTGTTCTCTTGTTTTATAGTAATTGGCCATGATAATCTGGCCATGTTTTATACCAGTCTAGCATCAAGTCATCATCAGTGGTGTTTAGGAAAATAACAGATTTTTGTTTACAATTTAATATCTCAATGCAATTTACAACGATAAAATATGCAAGCGTCTTTATGATATGAGGATAAAATTATGACAGAAGCTGTAGGTCCGGGCTAAAGCTTCCGGGGAGGGCATACTGCAGCATTTTACTACATTTCATTATGATCTGTATTTCCCAATACAACCGGCACAATGGCACAATGTTTGGACAAATATTGGCCACACCTGGTCAAAGTAAGGCTAAGCTTTAATGACTCCGACGTTCCTGGTGTTCCAGAGAACGGTGGCAGCGGTGCGAACAGCGCGTGGGTGGTGGCGGCGGCCGGCGCAGGGGCGCTGGTGGCGCTGGCCGGCCTGCTGGCCATCTGCTGCTACTGCAGGAAACGAGCTCCTCACCGACGCACACATCTACACCGTTAGTATTACTGTAGAATTAATAAGACTTACGCTACTAAAATCCCACCTGATGGCAAGTGGCAATGACAAGTGGATGGCTAGACGACCCTCGTGGCGTAACTATGGCGTGCCGCTATTCAAAGGGTCCAGAGTTTGATTTCCAGCAAAGGGAAAATTCAATGATGAGCTTGAATTTTCTTCTTGGTCTGGATGTGGTGTGTTCTTGTCTTAAGTTGAAGACACGTCCACATTATAATGGAACAGCAACACCGACGCGGGCTTTTTATTCCAATCTTTCATGGTAGGTTATACTTAGGGTTGGAAAATTACTGCTCTATGTCTTTCTCTGTCCTCTTAATAATAAGTAAACAGATTTTATGTAACCGAGTTAAACGTGAAATTTTAATAAATAACAAGCACTTTTTCATTTATTTATTTTATTTATAATTTATTTACTTATTAAAGGAGACTCTTTTACGAGGGTGAGTCTACACTTGATATTGTAAATATTTTCCGACGTTGCACACTACATGCCTGTCCGGGATATTAAATTCTACCAGCTCTAGTACATGGGTTACATGTTCATCCTCTTAAATTCAATTAGATAATAACATATTACGACGGACTTCTAATGTATTGTATCCAAGCATTCCTAGTAGGAAAAGGCTGGGATAAACATGAGTGTACCCCACAAAATAACCGAACTGTCGAAAGTACAGCCTCCTAAATTTCTTTTGGAGTTTTTCCAGCATGAGCTTGTATTTTGCTTCATGTGAACTCCAGATAACTGCGTTATGTTCCAGGATGCTCCTAATAAAACTATTATATAAATTTTTTATTTGTTGCGTTTATCTGATCGTAAATCTTAAGCATCTGTAAGCTTTCGAGTATAAAGGAAGTAATGTGCTCTCAAAAATTTAAATCTCCTCGCAAAAGAATCCTTGACAGAGGACACACGCGGAAATGGTTCATTAACCAAACAATAATTGAAAACTATTGTTTTTTGTTTTCGGCCATAAGTAATTACACAGCACTTGCTTACATTAAACATCAACCTATTTTGCCTTCCCCATTCCAAACTTGATCAATATCTTTCTGTAGTAATTCACAATCAGTATAATCCTTAACTTCCAAGAACAGCTTTACGTCATCGGTAAACATCAGACATCTAGCCGTTCTGACCACACTTGGTAAGTCGTTAATGAATATCAGGATCTCCAATGGTCCTAAATTCAAACTCTGACTGATACCAGATAATGTATGATACGGTTTAGAGATATGTGCTTTATATTGCACGTCTTCTCTTCTTCTCAGCCGATACGCTCTTGACAGAGCTTTCGTGGTCGTCACGTAGTAGTGGAGTTGGGGGCAGATGTAATTCGCCTCACGACGTCAATCCTCTCTGCTGGTCGTCATCCTGGTGCACTCATATAAGGGCCAACCTACTGCATTTTTATCTGGTCAGTCCATCGCATAGGCGACTGACCGCGAGGTCTTGTACCATCGACCCTGCACAACCAGCCGTTCTATGGATGCCTCATTTCTTCGCGAAACGTGGCCAAAGAATGTCAAAATGCGCTTCTGTACTGTAGCCGATAGACGCTCCATAATGGCGAGTTCTTCGAGTATAGATATGTTAGTTCTAAACTCGGTCCACGACACTCCTAACATCCGTCTCCAGCACCACATCTCTAGAGCGTCTATCTTTTTCTTTTCAATTTCCCGCAAGGTCCACGTTTTGGCGCCATACAGAAAA
Organism: Thymelicus lineola; assembly: GCA_963932265.1. Taxonomy (NCBI): domain Eukaryota; kingdom Metazoa; phylum Arthropoda; class Insecta; order Lepidoptera; family Hesperiidae; genus Thymelicus; species Thymelicus lineola. The sequence goes on along the minus strand of OZ010683.1, from coordinate 19,077,088 downwards.
ATGGCGAACACAAGTGTACGAACAAGTCTTATTTTTGTACTTTTTGTGAGTTTTCGGTTCCTCCATATTTTCTTGAGCTTATCCATGGCATTACTTGTCATCACCATATACGTCTTTTAATCTCTTCCATGCTTCCTCCATTATTAGAGATCAATGAGCCTAGGTAGACGTAGGATGAGACAACCTCATAGTTTGCCAGTTGCGCTATTTGAGGGTTTTTGTTGTTGAGGCGGTCCACAGTCATCACCTTGGTCTTTTTGCGGTTGATTTTTAGTCCAAACTCAAGGCTTACACGTTCTATTCTCTTAAGTAATTCTTCCATATACTGAGCACTGGTTGCAAATAAGGTTATGTCGTCAGCGTACTTTAAGTTTGCGATTTTATGCCCACCGATGCTAACGCCATCTGTCCAATTTTCTAAAGTGATGCGCATGATGAGTTCTGTATAGACGTTGAATAGAAGTAGAGATACTATACATCCCTGACGGACACTCGCGCTTGGATGAAAGTTGGAGGAAAAAACTTCATCAGTGCGTACGGAGGCTGTTCCTTTCTCGTATAAGCACCGAAGGAGGTGAACAAGATGTAATGGTGTTCCCATCTCTAATAAGGTTTTTCTATAGAACTGGCCATTTTATTGATTTTTGAATCAAATGCCTTCAAGAAATCAACGAAGCAGATTAAAGTAGGCTTGTTGAATTCCCGAGATTTTTCAATAATTAATCAAAATAATAAAATAAATAGAAACTCAAACAAAATAGAAGGCACTACTCCTTTCTCCAAAGCGCATCGTGTTAACTATTCCTGAAAATAGCAAGGTTAAGTTCTAAATAAAATCTTAATTGGTTGTCTTACGTGATAAAAGTGAAGATTATTCTATAATTCCTAATACTTTCCAGTATTCATGAAATCTTATTTTTGAGTATTCCTTTGCTGTAAGTTTTTGCAACATCGCACATTTTCTATTGGAAATGAATGGGTCCATTCATTGCTACATCAAAATACACTACATTGATGCATTGGTGTAGAATAATACACAATTTTACCACGCTTTGAACAATTTGTCAAAGATTCTGTTTACAATATGTGCTGATGCTGCACTCTGGCACCGAGACTTTGCAGTAAAATATCCTATTCAACTGAATAATTTAAGGGTAAAAATACTGATGTGGTTATAGACTATGGTGTGGCAATGGAATTTTATAAGTCATAATCCCTGAACGTTAACGTGGAATAAATTAATCATAGAAAACGGGGTCAGTCTTGATTTAACTCAAGGTTAACCTTGGACTGACCTTGATAACTTCGGTTGTCAACAATGATAAATGACAGTAACATTCTACATGGTAAAATTAAATTTTAATATTCTGTCCGTATAGTTGGAAATATGTCCCAGATTATTATTTTCAATTGTAATACATCAAATGGAAAATTTTATTAGATTATTGTTAGAAAGTGAAATCAAAGGTATTCATTGAAATATGTAGCTAAAGTATAAACGGGGGAACTTAATGGAACATTTCAATAGTCGTTAAAAACAATTCTGTATGAAAAATTATTCTGTTATATCATATGTATTTCAAAGCCTGTATACCTAATTATACTTTTCCCCACTATTAGTGTAAAGACCCTTTATATCCAGTAATTGCAGCTGGGTACCATGTTTGAAGGTGTGGAGGCATTTCAATGTGTCCGTGTATTGTAAATTGTTACCATGCCGGACCGGAGGCGGTTTGATTGATGAGTTTAAACTGTACTTGGTCTTGGTGTATTGTCAAGACACAGGGAATCCTAGTGTGGGGCTATGAATGTGTAACGTTATTTATTGATTTATTGTATTAACGTGAGGTGTGTCGTGTTACGTGTTGCAGTTCAACAAATGGCGAGCAGTAACGGTGCGGGCGGCAAGCCCGCCGCGCCGGCCGCCTCGCCCGGCAGCACGCGGCTGCCGGGAAACTGGGTGCACCCTGCGGGCCCGCGCGGGTAAGCCACTCCTTACCTTGCTATGACTGATACTGATCTAGACCATATCAAGCCAAGAAAAGGAACCTCGCGAACAAATTTTAACCCAAAATAATAGCTTCATGGCTTTCAGACAGACATCAGACATATCATTAACTTAGATTTCAGACATTTCGGTGATGTTCTCAATAAAGTAAGGTAATTATTTGTCGTGTCAGGTACAGAGCGGCGCGCCCGGGCCGCCTGCGGGCGCGGGCGCAGCGCTGAGCGCCGCCCCGCACAAGGACGAGTGGTTCGTCTGAGGCGGCCCGGTCGGGCCCGCAGGGCGGGGGCGCCGTACCGGCCCCCAAGCGTCGCGCGCACACGCCGCCAGACGTCGACATCTCTCACCGTTTCTCGCCCGCCACGTCGCGTCGCGAGTCTCCGCGCGATCCGGCGACCGCCGCCGCAGCTCGCCTGCCGCCGACCGCCGCCAGCGACCACCCGCGGGGTCAGCCGCAGGGGACTCCCCCGCGGCCGCGGCGCCCGAGCCTCGTCCCGGGGCTCCGGCCCCCGGCCCCGGCCCGGCCCGCCGCACGCGCTCGCCGTGTCGCCGCGCTAGTTACGTCGTTAAGAGTGTCTATCGTATCATTAAACCCATATCGATATTCATATCATAGACTGTTATAGAGGTTCATTATATTTAAAGTTTACAGATGTTTTATGGTCGCGGCCGGCTCGCGGCGCCGGCGGCGCGGCTCCGACGCGACGCACAACAGCAGTCTGAAACGTTACAATAATATTTTAGATGTAATACTGTGAAGCCGATATATTCGATGTCGTGAACGACTTGCGCGGGCGAGGAGCGGAGCGCGCGCCGCCCCGCGGTCTCCGTGAACCACGGCGGCGCGCGCCGGGCTGCGCCCCCCGGGCTCCGTTGACCCCGGGGGGCGCAGCGCTACGAACGATCTATCCGAACGTATCTATGTATGTAATACCTAATTTTAGCGAGGATTTTTTTAGGTAAATTTTTACTCGTTTAGTGGAAGGCGCACCGCGCCGCACGCGTGTCGTGGTGTCCAGGTTTTTGGTGTTAACGATAAACGCAATGTAAATTTATCGATATGACATTAAACATTTTTGGCTTATTGTTCGTATGTTATTGACTTGTTATTACCGAAACCCCTTGTCCTCCTACGAAGTGCCACTGGAACGTTAAGCTAACTGCACTAATTGCAGATCACGCCTCCAGATAAAGCCGCGTAGACCACAGTCTCTCAACGAGGGTTTGATAGACAAAAGCCTAGGCTTCCTATTAATTCTTCTTTTCTATCGCTATGAAGTACCTTATCTACATAGTATATTCTATCACTATATATAGAATAGAATAGAATAGAATAGATAGATAGATGGATAGAATATTAAACGAGTGAGTGTCGTGGAGGTAAAGCTAAATGATATCAGCCCAGCCACATCAGCACCTGCAGCGGTTACGTCAAGTTGTGGGGATTCCAGAAATAAGCCCATTCAACTGGAGTGCGCTGTGACTCAACCAGGAAAGACTTCTTTTATCGATGGGTTTGATATTTTACTCTTAGGCCATTCTCATTAAACACATCTTCATTATGAGAAAAATTCGTGATCTGTTCAATCAACAATACGTACATTACAATATTTTCACCTCACCATACTGCCATTCAGTGTGAGATGCTTGGCGCTTGAAGCAACTTGCTTGGCAACAGAAATAGCAGGTGAATATCAAAGACTTTTGTAACCTATATTTATTGTATTGAGGTAATCTTTACATGTCATAATGATGAATTTGTGAGTTGATTAAAATGCAAGGGAATTTAACCGTATTCGTCAGAAAATAATTTGTACCTACAGGCTACTTTACACAAAACATAACAACTAGATATTTTTAATATGACAAGTACTAAATAATAATAAATTATTTTTTAATCTCATAATAACACAACGAAATAATTTGTGAGTGCCTTGTGAGTAGGTACCTACTATAATTAAACTTTAGCTATTGCCATTTGGATGGTAAGACGGCATTAGTCAGTAGCGCCATCTAGCTGCACATAATAAAACTACCTATATTTAAATAAAACAAACATATATTATTGTTATAAATACAATTAAATTATACCGCAATAAAGTTTTATCATCTTGTGATATAATTGTAAATACATAATTTGAATGTCTATTAAATAATTTCTATAAAATTTTACATTTTTCGTAATGCGACACAGGTAGGTCTACAGATTTTTGTATCTATGGTTAACTTAGGTCTTAACTGAATTATATATTAAAGTAAAGAAGAAACAATTCTGTCTTTAAACTTTCTATTTTATCAGCAAAATATATATTTTTTATCAATAAAAGGAATAATGATACAACGCCATCTATCGGCGAATAGTAGAATTACATAAACAACTTGTTTACAAGATGTCTAAAAGCTCGGACACTGGTAATTTTTCAGTAAGCTTTTAAGTTATACTTGCGTTAATTTTATAAAGCTTAAGTATTATTACTCGTACATCGATTTCGTATACTTCTTTATTATAATGTACATCTCTAATCAACTTTACGTCATGAATGAAATAAGTTGCCAACGTATTGATTGTACCACGAGAAAGTTTGAAGCTTTTGTAAGCTCGGCCGGTGACCGACAGCCGTCAAGCTGTGTCGGTCGGAAGCTCGCTCGCTCAGTCAGTGGCTCCCGACGCGCCGAGCAAGTGGGTGTTTGTCGAACGCTTTGAAAGTTTCGCGCGATGTTATTTCGCCTCTCCGAAGTGATTTTGAATCAAACTTTTAATTAAAATATTTATAAAAGAAAATTTAATTCAATTACTGTGTGTAGAAACTACTATGCGTTTTAGTGATTTTACTCTATTTCAAAATTGTTGTCAATTCGAAAATTTTGAATAGACCGAGCGACGACACTCTTTCGCGCCAAATCTGATGTGTGTACAATTTTTATTAATTATCGAAGGCTGTTTTTAGTGGTGTGTGGTGTTCGTGGGAGTGGTATTAAGATAGTCGTCGTTAGTTAGTGTAATGTTGCTAGTGTGTGTGATGTGGTGAGTGTGCAGCATGCGGTGGTGGCTGCTGCTGGCGCTGGCGGCCGCGGTCGCCGGCAAGGGCAAGAAACACAGGCATCATAAGCCAGGTGAGAATTATGAGATTCATAGATAAAATTATTAGTATTTCTCACTAGCCAGCAGGTAGGTATTTCTTTTCACTATCAAACTTTTCCTAAACGGCGTGACAGTGCAGTGGTACAAACAAAAAAAAATTTCTTAAATGTATTGATAAAGTACCCACATTATTTTAAATTTGAAAAACAAAGTAACATTGTGGATTGCTTGCATTAATAATATTTTTTGATCTACTAAGTGTATTAATCAGATCTGATGGAATGGAAAATAATCTTGAGGGCTTCCATCCTCAAAAGAGAGCATGCAAATCCGTCGTTCTTGATTGTTATCATTAGATATTAGTAGTCGACGTCTTTATGACCGACACAGGATACTTTGGTTGGCTATTAATCCTCCACCTCGCATTGAAGCAACGTGGTGGAGTATCTCTTCAGGCGGAGGGCGTACCAACAAACACTTGTAGAGTGGCGCGTACGTCTGGAGGAGGAAAGGGCGGTGCGCCAACGTGTAGTTGGTGCGATCCTGCCCAGCTTCGAAGCCTGGATTGAGAGATGCGAAGGCAACGTCACCTACAGACTGACACAGATCCTCACCGGACATGGCTGTTTCGGTGAGTATCTGTATCGGATTGGACGCGAGGCAACAACACAATGCCACCACTGCGGTGAGGACCGGGACGACGCACAGCACACGCTCGAGGTATGTCCTGCCTGGGCACCTGAGCGGCGCGTCCTGGTCGAACGGATCGGGGGAAATCTTTGCCTGCCTGTGGTAGTACCGGCGATGCTGGCAGAGCGAACTGCCTGGAAAGCTGTGGTCTCCTTCTGCGAAACCATTATGGTAAAGAAGGAGACCGCCGAGCGGGATCGGGAGAGGGCCGATCCTGCTCGTAGAGGGCAACGGCGGGATCGATACAAGTACGCAGGGGAGGCACCGGTGCGTTCATCGGAGATCCCGGAGCCTCTCCATATGCAGCGGATGGCTGACGAGGGGGTTTTAGTAGGTAAAAATCCTACATAACCCGGGGTTAAGGCCAGCATTGTATGCAACTGTAACTAGAAATAATGGTAATATTGTTGATATTTGTGCCCAGAAATACTACCATAAAATTAGACTAACCATAATATTTTCACCGCAGAATCAGGTGTGAATTTGATTTATGATATTTTAGAACTTCTTGTTGCATATGTTGTAAGTCTACGTTTGATATTGATGTAAACAATAAGTGGACACAGAGTTACTCCGTTTGAGGGTGACTGGTGTTACGTGGCTGTGCTGCTGAACCACAAGGTTGGACATAGAGGTCCGACGATGCGATTTTAAACATTGCTGGCTCCAACACCTTACCTGCTAAAATATTTATAGATTTTTTAGCAATAGTCAGAAAATGAGTTGGGCACATGATGGTAAGTGGATGATGCCGCTTCCACAACTCTTCTGCTCCAAGACCTAACAACCAAAAAATCATTTCACAATTGAAAATGTGGAGGTTATTGTGTAGGAATATTATGCTGTTGCCCGCCTTCCTTGATAGTTAAAACGCTTTATTTCAACTGAAAATTAATTTGTACCCAGTAAAACAAGCATGCGTCGGTTCAAATTTTTGTTATAAATCGTTTCCTGGAATATTTTGAAACTACTAAATAATTTAAAGAAGTCTTGTATTAGCGGTGCAACGCCAGCAATGTGCAGTGTAAAACTGTTAAGAATCATATTACTGTAATATGTTATGTTTTCACATTTTGGTCTGGCAATCCCTTGACATCGCAAAGGCATTGCCGGCTGAGGTATGTGATGTCTTGAAAATTTATGGCGCAGATCGAGTTCCGTGATCCGGCATATGTGAACTAAATCAAGGTACTTACACAAGTACATTTCTTGCGGATCGCTTTACGTACATAACGCATGAAATATTTCTTTTGAGTTATACGTCCACAACTTCGTACGGACCGCAGTTAAAAAAGATTATGTCAGTGAAGGTGAAATCAAACACATTTATTTATGCTGAAATGTAGCCCAGTTGATGGTGGTGATGGTGGACTTTGCCAGGAAAAAAAACATGAGAGGTGTCAAGGGACACCCGTATGGAACGAAGTTCCTTTCGATTTAAGTATTGTTTTGTTGTACAGCTGTACAGTACAGCGCCATCTCTGTAAAACTCTCTGAAACACTTCAAAACAAGTGTCGTCATTCGTAAGAATCAAAAAGTGTCGTTCCGTCTAGCCCCCTTTCACAACGCGCGATAAGGAACTTCGTTCCAAAACTTCGTTCCAATAAAGGGTCCTGGATTCGATTCCCGGCGGAATAGACATTTATTGAGTAACAGTGGATAATTCTGAGTGCGACTTTTCGTGTTTAGGACAGCAACATCTATTATTTGTGTTCTCCATGTCAATTGTCGACACAGGGAATGTGCGAAGTATGTCAAGTATGAATGTAAGTGTTTTATTAAATTACACCAATACTTACACCTCGTGTAAAAAAGTTGACGTAGTAACTATAGTCTATAATAGGAGCAATTTCGGCTTGCTGAACACCTTGTCGTTAAAGCACTATATGAGCTGTTATTTACTGTTCGAGGATCAGCAATTATTTAACATAATATATACACTGTATTTAAATATAGAGCGCAGTCCATCTTTGTAGTTCTACCATTTAAATCTGGGACGGTGTAATTATATTCTCTGTATGTACCGGCGTTCGAGTCGTGTGAAATTAATGCATGTACCTAATGCTTATTTATAACTTCAAAGATGTTGTAAATAATTTTTTGACATCACTTTGACAACAATATGTCGATTTATTTCTTCTAAAAGTTTTAATATTAGAGTTATAGGGACAAACGACGATAATAAAATTATATTTATGTTCCCTGTATCTCGTAGTACCGTTAAATGAGAATTGAGCAAGCAACTCATCTGATAGTGATTTGGCACCGTCACGCATAGACTTTAGTAAGACCAAAGGCATACTTAAATTTTACTTATGCACATAAAGGCGATCCCCAATTTTCGGCCCCGAACCATATGCTATATCTGTGCTAGAACATCGGACTAGACAAGAGTAAACTATATACCAAAAAATTCGTCTTATTTATAAGATAAACATATTTAAATCTTAGCTTCAGCTGCTCTTGCCAAATGAACAAAATAATGCAAAAAAGTTTTCACAGTATTTACCTCATTACATACGATTTTATAATCGATTGAATCGATTGATAATGATCGATTGATGGAACATAATAATATATTTTATGTATTATTTAGTGATTATAATTATAATATTAATTTATTTTTTACATATTTTCGTATTCCATATAAATCAAAACTATGTAATATATTATAATTACCATTCAATCGTTACGCTAATTTTATTAAATTACATTTCGAATATTTTGACATCGATTAATCGATTGACAACAATGATGATGTAATCCCTAATAATGTCATTTTGGTAACCATAGTATTTATAAATAACACCACTGTATTGTCATATTTGTCATCGATCTTTCATCTTTCTACGCGTGTTCTTGTATATTTTTACTATCAAATATTTTCAGCGTATTTGGAGTCCTATTTACTATTGAAACTCATCGACACGTACACAGTGATTTTAATTTTCTATTGTATCGCTTTCGTACTTGTGTTTTGGTGAATGTGTTTCGCAGTTTCGCTACAATTTCTTGCAAACCAATACTATATGAATATGGACTCCTTAATCGCCTGTTTTGTGACTGACAAAGGTTCAGAATAAGTCCTGAACACTGGATAACGTACCCTACACATCTTTAGAAGATCAGGAAGTTGCTGTGGCCATACTTACAATGAGTATATTATGGTATCTTGATTGGGCAAGGTACTAACGAAATATAACGCCTCCTGCACAACTACACGAAATATTAATATATTATAATGATAACTAATAAAATCTCTTGAAATATGCAATAGCTTTTATTATACAACCTTTTTATGACATTCGTTTTGGGTGAAAACCATTGAAGTAGTAGATAGTATAATATTCACCCGCCAACTTAGTTTTGGCCATTAAACTCGTAGTTTAAGTGTTACATACATATTATTAAATAGCACTGTGACACGAGTATGACATAATCATAACCTATAATTAAGGTGATTCATTCTAGGATTTCCTTAGTTGGCCATTGCTGACAGCCGTGAAAATTGGAGAAATTAAACCTTTTGCAATGATCTAATTGACAGCCAATTTCCAGTCTTGTCTACTTAGGCCTGAGTTTCTATGGAAACTGGGGTTCTCGTACACAGAGGTTTGCTAAATCTGTAAAGTATTCTAATTGTAAAGATTCATCTACTACAAAGATATGCATTGCCCATACTAATCGAAGGCGAACCATGCCACGCTGTGCTGAAGAATTTTAATATTTACGGACTGGGTGATCTATTTCATAGATCATATTATTCTCTATTCATACTTGTTTCTTACTTCTAATGAATCTCCTCATACTTGGAAGCCATAAAAAATCGTACTTAAAACATTTAAGCCTGATTTATTAATGTCACTACTATAATTTTATTACGTATAAAAGTATAAAAATATAATAGATTACGCCGTTCACGACAATAATTATTCTTTGTAACTATGTGAGTAGGTGGACGAAGCCCCCCCACAATTCGTTGCATGTTAATTGTTTTGGTAAAAACTTACTGAATATAGAAAGAAGTCACATAGAGATCTCCTTTAGATGAACCTGGGGGCTTCGGGTCGGCTTCTGGAGATTCCAAAGTCCTGAAGAGGAAGCCATGCACGTAGCATGACTATGCATGCCCGCAACATACGGCTGACGTACGGCTCCGAGACTTTGTGGTTGATACTTTACTGTCGGCCTAATCCACAAACTCAAAGTCCCACAGCGAGCTATGGAGAAGGTTAGGTTCGGTATTTCTATACGCGATCGCGTCAGAAATGATGAAATCCGTAGACGAACTAGGATAACCAACATTCAGAAGGCTCAGGACCGGAGATTTGCGTAAGTTAGGGGAGGCCTATGTCCAGCAGTGGACCTACAAGGGCTGATGAATGGATGGATGGATATCCCTTGTGTAATGATCCAAGAAGTCGTTCTAGTTCATTTTCTTAAGCAAGTCGGCTAAAAAATCCCACACATGTAGGTAAACACTTAAAGACTTAAACTCCAACTTTATAACAATGATGACTAGGTATCATCAGATACATTGCTGATGTCAATAATAAGTCTACTGAGTGATTTATAAAAATGTTGCTGCGGTTTTCAATGGTAATATTATAATAATATTAAGTCATTTCGTTAATTCGTTTACAAGCCTTGTTAACAATATTTCGACGTAAAGCACTACTCGATTTGTTAAACCTAAAACTGTTGACTTCGTCATTTCAACGCTTAAAATATGACTATATACAAATACAAATACTATATACAAAACATACAATACACATTAACGAAACATTTTCACCCATATGTATAGTCTCTGCTGAAAGTTAGAGCCATGCTGACATTTGAACTCAATAATAAACATTAAAGATAAAAGAGGCATGTATTAACACCAATCGCCAGGTCGGTAAACAGATGGCGTTACAGGAAGCAGCAAGCTCCATAAGACATGTCGGCTCTGAATTTACCATCGCCGTCCACCGTCTACCGTCCACCGTTCACCGTCCACGTGAAACGATAATTGAAGCCGTATTCGATTACATAGCGAGACTGCAGCAGCTGCTGCTCTCTGGTTTTACATTCATATCTAGCTATAATAATTCAATACTGTGATTAACTGATTATGTAGATTAGTTTAATAGTATACGTGTCTAATTCGGCGTTAAACATGCACACATTCAGTTTTTCGTTACTATTAAATATACGTGTTGTTAGAGAGGGTTATAATTACGTGTAGTGTAGATTGTAAGTGGATTGTTTTAATATTAATAAAAGACGAGCGTTCAGTTCCAGCGTTTATCGAATACGAGTACATTTCAAGATACATTTACTCATAACTTAAACTCGCAGCTTTAACATTATACAAGTACACGCTTCATACTTCATACGAGTGGTTAAATAATAATAACTCAGAAATCACTAAGAATTTGTCCGTCTCAATAATGTCTAGCTTGCGGACGGACGGTTTCTTCAGTAGACAGGCTCATTGCCAATGACAGTGTATACCTAATACGTCATCTTTGAAAGTAAAAAGAACGTCCTAAATTACAGATTTTCTACACGCACATATCATGTCATGTTAGCGAGCACCAGCTGATATTTTATACTAAAAAGATACTAGGTTGAGAGGTCTCGAGGTCCCCTAAATTAAAGGAGAGATCGATGCTCTGTGCCCTTTAAAAAGTTCATTAGTTAAAAGCATCTCCTACTCGATACTCCAAGACTCTATCAACGGTAATTTTATAATAGTTTAAATTGTGTACAAGTATATCTTGTTATCTTGTATCAGTCATCGCTAGGCAAGCCTCCTTCAGCCTAAGTTATTCTCGTGCAAGCTCGTGCGTTAGTATAACAGTGAGTACAACGCTAATCAATCCGACGGCCGGGTGAGGCGCCGCGGTGTCGACTGACACTGTCGGTCGTGCGCCACCGATCTCTTCACGGAAAACGCGTAAAGTTAAATAAGAAACTGGTTTCATTGCCGACGCTGAACAACTCAACAGGTCAACTTTAAACGTAGCAGCAGCGGCAGCGGTGCCAGATTGACTATCGGTATATCCAGGTGTTAAAGTATATATACAAATCAGCTACCATGTCAGTCCGATTACACGACAGAAGTACGAACCCTATCCAATTGCAGAGATGTGTCAGGCAAGGGGACGTTATTTCCCCTAAACTATTCACCGCGCTATTCGTGGTGGAGTATGCTCTAGGCCACCTCAAGAGGAGAGACCCGTGCCCAGTAGTGGGCCATTATTCGGTTGAAGCCAGCCATTCACCGCTGCTTTGGAAGACGTGTTCAAGCTGATGGAGTGGAAAGGGTTCGGCATTAACATCAATGGTGAACACCTCACACATCTTCGATTTGCTGACGATATAGTGATCCTGGCGGAAACGCTGGAGGACCTCAGTACTATTCTAGGAGACCTGAACAGTGCCTCACAACGGGTGACCTAACCGTTAAGATGAACATGAACAAGACAAAAATCATGTCTTATGTCTAAATAATTTACTCGCTTACATAACATACATAAGAGATTTTCAGTGATAAAAAAATTGAGTTTTATTTCACCATTTGTAATTATATAAATAGTGTTCATACTTAAATGCATTTGTAACCAGGTTCAGGGCGTCCAAATGCTTTTCCACCAATTCCCACATTTTGCTGCCCTTTGGGCTATAAAATAAATAATTGTAGTGTCCACATTTAATTCTCTTCAATAACCTGTCGACCATCAGCCATCAGCAATCTGCCAATAGGCCGGCCAAGCGCCAAGCTGCGTGTACGCATTATTTATATCGTGCGATAACGCTGACGGCGAGTCACTGACTGATAGCTCCGTTATTGTGCCTCATTCCAGCTCCTAGCTCCCAGCTGCTTGATGGATATCTCGGAACGAGTGCGTAATATGTATTCGCTATACTAACCTAGTACATAGCTTATGCAACATTTGTTTTGTTATCACAAAATACAATAGATCACATAAATGTGACACACTCAGAAAACATGTCAGCTTAACTGTTTACTTAGCGATTTCACGCAGATGTAGATTAAAAAATCAAACAATTTAAAGATAGAAGCCTCATTAGAGCTAAAGATAATGTTATAGACAGAATAAAACAAGTCAAATAAGCAATGAAATGGTAGCGACACCATAAATGGCTTCAACCTATTAATGTTCTGCTGCAGGGTACTGTCTCCACAATTGAGGAGATCTCTATCATATTATACTATTTACGACATTTTGTGTGGCTTCATGGAATGGGATTAGTGGCCAGCAAATCAAATGTCGGTTTGTCATTTTTAGTCCGAAGGCCAAGAAATATATCGGACCTTCAGCAAGTACTGTATCAATATGTAGACACAACGCCATGGAACAATTATACCAAACTGACAACTCTCACACCGCGACACTCATTTTAAGTACGAAGGAGATCTAATGAAATCTGTATTATATGAAATATTCTGTCTTAAACAATCAACAAGGAAAAAAATACCCGACACAACCACAATTGAGGAGACAGTAAGGCTTACTTATATTGCAGGTGTGTGATATGTACGGTACAGGAAGGACGGACAATAGCAGCTTATAAGACGATGACAGGCTCTCGAAATAACCGGAGCGCCGGATACGGGATTGGTAGAGGGGAAATGAAGCTGAACTGAGTTTCTGACAGGAATGGTCGTCCTTTTGTTACGAGTAGTGCATATAAGGCTCTAAGGTACTTGGTGTGTATACTAATAAAACACCTCCAAAAAAGTAAATTTTCCACTGGTATTGCGATAAATCGTTTGCCTGCGGAATATACTTAGAATACAAATTGGAAGATAAAGAGATTAAATTTTTAATTCGTTTAAGTTTTCCTAGTATAAAAGCCCCTGATGATTGTTTGATGTCCATAAATTAATAAGTAACTAAAATACTTTTCAGTCAATTCGTTTCACTGATTAAATCATTCCTCTCGTAACAATCGAACGCAGTCGACAAACCAAGCCCACCATGAGCTCAATTGAAGCCTGCTCCCGCTCTCAAGTGGTTAAGCGCCCTGTAAACGCTCAAATATATTTGTCAAACTTTACGTTTTGTTTGTACGTTTTCATCAAACATCAGCGCACACATACCAACAAGTTTGTCAAACAAGACTTTACTTTCAAAGCAGTTTTCGCCAAGAAGTGACGCTCCGACGTTCAGATGAGTAACGATGACAAAGCATTTCTTGCATTAACTTTGGCAATATGTATAAAAAAGAAGAAAAGAAGACGTTGGACACGAGAATGGAACTAATAGATAGATTTACTCATGAAAATTTGCTGAATGAAATATTACGTACAGACCCAGATGACTACCGTAACTTTCTTAGAATGAACAATAAAACATTCAACGACTTGCTAATGTTAGTTGGCCCTCTAATAGAAAAAAAAGATACAATCATGCGAAATCATCAAATCAGACATTTTTTCGCGCGAAAATGGCGAGTTTGTTTGGCAAACGTACGCCGTCAATCAAAATCTTCAAACATACAGCCAAACACGTAGTTTGCTTGACAAACATGTCAAACATGACCACAGACCGTCAAATAATTTGCCAAACACGTAAAATTTGACAAATTATTTGAACGTTTACAGGGCGCTTTACATGCGACGAACAATAATTTCGTTTGAAAATTTATTTTCTGACTTCGCGAGGGTAAGTGACCGGTGATTCAGAATCGATGTGTTTTGTCTACGAGCACATGCGCCCCGTCGGTGACAAGCTACTTGCAACTATACCGTATTAATTTTAGGATTTGTTGTCGAATGTCAGCGGGTATAAATAGGATAGTTGGAGTTTGTCCCGTCGAAGTGAGTACGTCTATATCGGTAGCCGGCGGCGACCCCCCCTTCCCGGGTGCGTCTCGTACTATTTATTCCGCGCCCCCTACTTTTAGCGGCCCATTGAGCAAATGTTGAGGGAAATCATAATTCAGCCAATCGGCCGCCGTGCCGCGCAGTGCCGTACCTTACCGTTCGCTCGGGTTCCCTGAACGACTTGAACAGTTGGACAACAAATGCTGTGCCGATTCATTGATTGATTAAATTGGCGCATGAACACATGTTGTTTGCGTCATTGTAACTATAGATCTACCATCTACTTATATATACCATCAGAAACGTAGAAATCGTTGGGTGGAAATTAAATCTTCCACAGTCCTATTCATGCTTCCTACAATTGGCACTGCGTCAGTGATGCCTTTGGTGTTGCTGATGTTCTTGGGAGAAATAGGAGAGACTAAAGGATATGTCTTACCCGGATTTCAGTAGAACGTGTAGCTGTTCGATCTGTTGCCGATGTCATAAGGCTTCAACCTATTAATGGCCAAGACGACACGAAGCACGAGTGTCGGAGATTTTTAGGCCACCTGGCCTCGACGTGGCCTAATGACTGTTATCTTTCGATAACAACCGGAATTGCCGGAATTACGTGGCCTCCGAGGCTCTTAAACGCTTAAGACCAATTTTGCCACTAGCGGTCACCCATTCAACTACCCTTCACGCCCACTGTTGCTTAACTCAATCGATCACAAAACCATCGAGTATGATTCACCTACTCATATAATTAATTTTTAATGACGCGCCATATCATTCGTGATATTTGTTTTATACACCGCGTTTTAATCGACAGTAGGTATTAGTGTGATATCGGCCGACAACCGAGTAAACATGACCCTCGATGCTAAGTGGTCGTCTATGCACAGACATGCAGGTGCATCACATCGGAAATCACCAATGATATTTATATAGAAATCACCGATGAATAATGATTGATGGCCGAGAAGGAAACGGTAAATAAATAAATCACTTGCTTGGTGCTACTACGAGTATAGTACAAATGTACTCTGTAGTAATATTTGTAATAAACAGTTTACACCCATACTCAATTTGATATCAGCAATTTTATATTTTATAGCCTCCGTCGCGGGAAAGGCATTTGAATGGTGCAAGGTCTCATAAAAATATTTTAGTGTAACATAGGGTTCCAAAGTAGTAAGTTTATCGACTATGTTCATTAACTTCTTATGCTAACATAGCCGTGATAGTTTTCCTTTTAAATTCATCATATAACCTATTTTTGAAAAATTTTCACTTGTTCAACTCCAACCATTTAGCCGGCAGGCCGCAGGAGGTATTTCCACCTGCCTTGACTCTAATCAAATCCAAATTTAGCACCCCTAATTCCAAAAGACTTCTTAGAAGACTCATAATATTTTTAAAAAACTTTTTCAACGATACCCCACACTGTAGGGCACGTTACGAATAAAAAAATCATCTTCACATTACATGTTGGGGAGGTACCTACCCTGAAAAAAAATATTTTCAACATTTTATTCATGAAAAATTACAGCTTTCTAGGCGCTTTGCTTCGGACAGACGGACAAACGTACAAACGAACATGACGAAACTAAAATAGTTCCGATTTTACTTCGGTATACTAAAGACTACAAGATTAATATTTCAATGTAGGTAAATTAAAGAAGAACTGTAACAATTTATTATTCATGATGAATTTTAATCAATATTCAGCTTTCTAAGGCTGACAGAGCAGCAGCAACATTGTAAGCGACACGCTCGGTGTCCACCGAGTCACGCTCTTCCTGAGTTCCATTTTAACCGCCGTACCGTGCCGGCTGTGTATTAACTGTGGTTAAGTACATGATTTGCACGTAGTTTAAACTGTGTGATTTATATGAGACTGAATAAGGATTGGAGCCTGTGTCGTTAGTCAGTAATCCTAAAACTGAAGGGACATTGAGCAATTGATATCTTCTTCTCAATTAAACACGTAATATTATATCTCCATGAATGTCTAAACTCTAGAGGCTTTCGTATTTCTCAGATTACCAAACAAAATACTTCCTACAGAGTCAGCCGCCGGGCAGGGCAGAATCAGCCGCCGGGTCTTCTTGGTTCATTTTTACATAAAAAGCGACTTTATGCGTGTTCATCCCAAGCTTAGGTTTGCTGCTGGAAGTTGATAATGGAGATCAACTAGATACAGTTATAAAAAGTAGCACTGAGTAGAATGGCGTCTCCCAATAACATCCAAAATTCACTCAACGCAGCCGAAAAGTTCAATTTCAAAATTTAAAGGAAAATAAATATAATTAATTACACAAAATACCAGAACAGCTTCTCTACGTGTGCTTTATAAAGCGACGATCGAGTCGCGACTCGCGTGTTCAATTAAATCGTACAACCTGCTCCGGGTCGGCTAATCGTGTTAGACAATGCGACTGGACATTGCCAGTATTGCCTCCTTCCCGGAACTGTCTACCTGCGGTACCTGCCACTTGCCGGCCTCTAGCCGCCCCTACGGTAATGACGAGTCACCCTCGTCCCTCGCCCATCACTCAAATGCCGTTACACTGACAATAACTCTCGTTGAAATTCTTCACCGGTCCATCATTATTTTTGACTATTGGCAGATTTGGATTTCAAGGTGTAGTTACTTCTAGTAAGTGTTGCGGTCAATATATGCTTAATTGCTCATCCGTATTTAGAGGTGCGTAACTTGTAACTAAGTTCACTAAACATAAGGGTTTTTATTGTTTAAATCTAACTAATTAAGTCAAAATTTTTGTGTACAATTCATAAGTTTATGAACACTAAGGGACTCAAATACGATTCCCGAACTTGCCAGATGTCGTTCACTGTTCTCAGACTGTTTGTTTTCTATTGTCGTTTATGGTGATGAGTATGGTTATGCTAACAAGAATACAGTGAATCCTTTGTAGTACGAGGGTGTGGGTGTAGGAGCATTCATAACGTCACATTCAACTTTACATGATAACTATTTGATGCTGGTAGCTTAAACAAACAAAAACTAAGACATAAACCGGTCTGGGATTAAACCAAGAACTCTTCAATCTGGAAAAGACATTACCAATCAATTTGTCAAACAATCATGCCTTAACCCTTCCAAACGTCTGTTAGTAATGAAACGTACTTGACATGATAACAACATGTCCTTTCATACGGGTCCTTGAGAGCGGGATAGCGATCCCCGCGGGACCGTCGGGGTCCAGCGGGCGGCCGTTGGAAAGTCGCCTCTGTGTCGTAGTGCCAGAGAGCCAATTAACCAGGGATAATTGGTCCAAGACCGGTTCCCAGCGTCTATCGTTTTTACTCGCACGCCACGCGCGTGGAACATAACTCGATAGTTAGACGCTTGTACTCGAGTTTGATGGGATTCGGATTAAGGTTTTTAACATGTTCCAAGTTTAAGCTGTGGCTTGGTGTACTTTGTATTATCTATACGTATGCTTGTGCTGTAAAATCTCACAAGTAATTGGTTTTCTATGTTCTTGATGAGCACTCATATTTCGCTGGCCAAAGAAAAAAAATTCCCCGTCTGCGTAATAAAAACTAAAAAAGAAAAAAAAAACAACTATGTAGTTTAAAACATTCAAAAGTCGATTTAAGAAGCAGGATGGTAGCTAGCCGGTAGCCAGGCAGTAGGGCACCACCGCATCATGCATGAACTGAGTACTGTCGGGATTAAACTGGGTGCCTCTAGCACCCAGTAGTCAGTACACTTACTTCAAACCGGAGCGTCATAACAAAATAGCCTCCTCCCTTTTTCTATAGGACCAAGAGAACACCAAGAGAAGGTTGACTTACACTTTTGAGTCCACGGATAGCTGGAGATTTTTACATTCCAAAATATCATTTTTATAATAAAAAAAAAATTAAATTTCTAAATGTCGGAGGCTCTTATACTTAATTCTCGAAGTCCTATGGCATAACATAATGACAATCAGATCGACCGAAAGCCGAAAATGCGTCACATAACTCTCTAAAACTATCCAAATGATTATAAATTTGTCAAACCCTTGTAATATTTGAACATTGTAGTAACTATTTGTATTAATTAAGAGTTGTTAATAGGGACAAAAGTCCAAGTAAATGTTTGTTGGTTCTGTATCTAATGATGCGATGTCGTTTGTAGCCAACGTTTACTTTCCCAACCCCACTAATATTGTTTATTTTGTATTGATATATAAGCTAAGGATCTTGTTGGAATAGTCAGTTCTTCCTCAGTTCTTCTTCGACCTACATTAATAAACGTTTTATTAATAGTAAAGCTGCTACCAAGTCATTTCAAGGCCCCTTCTTACCACTGAACATTACACCCTGATCTCTGCTGGTACATGGAGTCCACTAGGCCTCGCTGACATCGCTCCCGTGTCGTGTTTACTAATTCTAGCAGCAGTGCGGACATTAGTCAGCGGTGGCAGTGAATCAGTGTGCCGATTCTCAATCTGTATAAATAGAAATAAGACAATAGCGCAATCTGTAGCGTAAATAGAAATAAACGATTCCACGCGGAGTGTCGCGGGGCAAACGTTTTGTTGTTGCAGTCCGGCTTTTTTTTAACGTGATAACGTTTATAAAGACGATGAGCCTGAGAGGCATTCACGAAAACCGAGTAACGGCCGGAGTAACGTCACGGAAGCGCGCGCAGCATTAGAGAGAGAGGCACGCTAGACCGGCCGTCTCTCTCCCACTCAAGCGTAATCGGTCCGCTTGGAAGGCATTTTTCATTTCATTTTTATTTTATTTTACAATCTTTTGAAAAGAAATGATTTATCGTAGCTCGTACGTAATACGTATTATTATTATATGAAAACGAAAATCTACAATAGCGTCATCTCTGTTTATAGGTATGAACTACTTGAAAGAACTTTACACAGTACATCGACTCGGACTTTAGTTGTAGTCAAGAAAATCACAGATGTCGCGCAGCTCCTGATATTTAAAACGATTTAAACCAAATTTTCAACTCAAATATGTTTAAAATCGTATAGTTAGTATGAAATTTAATATTATAATCTAGCTAGATACGCGGGATATTATAAGCTATTATATGGGAAAAAGGCGTAAGTTTATGTGTGTATCGCGTTACGCGAGCGAGCGAACAATGGAGAAAGTGCCATCTATGAACAAAACTATATACACAATTAAGTCAGAAAGGAATTTGCTGAAAAAATAGTTTAGTTCAGTTCTAGATGGCGTTGTAGTATAAAGATAAAAGTTTTTAATTATAAGTTAATTTCCAGAGATAATATTATATTCGAGCACTAACTTCATCAATGTTTTGTCATGACGTTATCACGTAAAACCATTGTCCGTAAACCGACTTTACAGACAACCAATTTTTAGAAGATGTAAACTCATCAAATCTTATAGGTGAAAATCAATAGATATGCTATCAATCCTTTTCAAGAACTTGGACTACAAATTCTTATAGACAAGTCATACGATTAGGAGAAGAACAAGGTATTTATTCTGAGTTTAGTTTGATTGTCTAACTTGTCTCAGTAATACCTATTTACCTTACCTGCACCCACTAAACAAATAATAATATAATAATACTTCTTAGGTATTTACCTAATTTTACTCTTTTTGGATATCTCTCAAGTTTCACTGGACATTTAATAATAACTTATTAGTCTACTTTGCAACAATCAACATCTCGCACCTTCGGTGCAACAAAGACACAAATAGCCAAAACTGTAAAATTGAGTTAGTATGCCAAATTGTCTATAAAACAAGCATTTTACGTGAAACTATAGCAGAAACTATAAACAATTAATAGTGTGTATATTTTTAACCTACTACAGATAGTAATCCAGTAATATGGAAATAAATGCGAATGTGAAAAAATCTTAAAGTCCTCTCCTGTCAAATTACAAAAAAAGCTGTTGTGCCTTTGTTGCACCGAAGGTGCGATCTAATAATTTCTGTCATAACTTAAGATTTTCATTTTAAACATACTTGTTCAATACTTGAGCAGGTAACAATCTTTAATATATGATACCCAGTAACAACTTTAACACCTCGTTGCCGTTGTCACTTACCATCCGATGGTAGAACTACTCATGGCAACATTATGCAACATTACTTAATCCCATAGAGCTCGTGGCGTGCAGTCCACTCTCACGACAATTCGGTGAACGCATTATGGCCAGTTTACACTGCGGCTCCAGTGTTGATCACGATCTAGTTAGCCCACATACCAGCACCAGCTGGATGTGTGCGCCGCAAGTGTTGGCGGGTAGCGGTTTGTGATAGATGTAATAAAATTATAAATATTGGGGATGTCATGCTTGTTTCCTTTATTATCTTCTTTTAGTCGGTCCGTGATAGTAGTACTTAATAAAAATGTAGAGAAGATGATTATATTTTAATTTAATCTTCTATCTTCTGCTGAGGTCTTTGTGCCGAAAATAATAAAAATTGGTTGTCTGTAAAGTCGGTTTACGGGCAATGGTTTTACGTGATAACGTCTATTTCGTAGAAGAATAATTTATGATATAAATATTGTCAATTCGCACATTAGGAACGGGATTCGTTTTAAATATCAGGAACTGCGCGACATCTGTGATTTTCTTGACTACAACTAAAGTCCGAGTCGATGTACTGTGTAAAGTTCTTTCAAGTAGTTCATACCTATAAACAGAGATGACGCTATTGTAGATTTTCGTTTTCATATAATAATAATACGTACGAGCTACGAGAAATCATTTCTTTTCAAAAGATTGTAAAATAAAATAAAAATGAAATGAAAAATGCCTTCCAAGCGGACCGATTACGCTTGAGTGGGAGAGAGACGGCCGGTCTAGCGTGCCTCTCTCTCTAATGCTGCGCGCGCTTCCGTGACGTTACTCCGGCCGTTACTCGGTTTTCGTGAATGCCTCTCAGGTTCATCGTCTTTATAAACGTTATCACGTTAAAATACACACACACGTGTAACGTGTGTGTACACGTGTAAGTTCTTCATTTTTCAAGTTTCCAGTAACTTTTATTATAATTTACGTAAGTTGTCTATTCTGTAAAAGTCTACTTGAACGATAGGTGATTACGGCGGATTGAAATAATATTTAATAATTGCCAGATATTTTCTGGCATGTTTAATCTGCTACGAAATCTAATTTTTTTATTCTATTCTATTTAAAATTACTCAAAAATGTATAATTAATAGAACATTTTGGTGAAATTTCAAGCTATGTTAAGTCATAACTTATTAATTAATTATCTGTCGCGGTCGTCTGTCGCCCGTCGCCCGTCGTTCGCTTACGTTTTGCACCAGTGCCCAAACTGGCCAATGTTTGTTCAGTAAACAGGCGTGATGCCCTTGCTGTCTCCGAGATGATCATCCGTCGTGACGCCGCGTGTGGCCGCGTGGCCGCATCGCCGCGCCGCACTGTCACATGTATCAAGTTGACACATTGATGCGACAGTGTGAGAAGATGCTGTAGCCTGCACTGCTACAGTTTCGCTATGGTTGCGATTGTGTAATGGTAGTCATTATTTTTAAGCCCCGACGTAAAAAAAGGTGTTATAAGCTTGACATGTCTTGACATGTCGCACCTTCGGTGCAACAAAGTCACAGATAGCCAAAACTGTAAAATTGAGTTAGTATGCCAAATTGTCTATAAAACAAGCATTTTACGTGAAACTATAGCAAAAACTATAAATAATTAATAGTATATATATTTTTAACCTATTACAGATAGTAATCTAGTAATATGAAAATAAATGCGAATGTGAAAAAATCTTAAAGTTCTCTCATGTAAAATTACAAAAAAGCTGTTGTGCCTTTGTTGCACCGAAGGTGCGATGTGTGTCTGCCTGGGGTGTCCTAAACGAATGGATCGATTTGTATGCGGTCTTTTTAAAGCTGACCTGATCGAGATGGATTTTAGTCATATTTGGTGAAAATAGAACTGCCGGGGTTCTTTTATTCAAATTTAAAAAAAATATGAATAGATTCCATTAAATTTCTGCCTTACATTACCATCATGCAGACAACTCGAATGCTCTTTTGCTCTCTGCTGCTATAAAAGTACTCACAGTTCTTAAAAACCAATGGACTTATCGAGATAAAGGGTCTTAAATTTTCATTGAACGAATAAAACCACTTTACCTAATTCTAGGCGTCAAATGGTTATTTTTGGGTTCCGTACATTCATCGAAGAAAAAATATAAAGCGAGATTCAGCGAGTAGTACGAATTTTCAAATTAGTTTGATAAAAAATTCTCTTTTCGGCGGTTAGATTGAGCGAGGATTATTGGAGTCACTACGTTATTTTTTCGTTGTGCATTGGTACAAATTAGTAAATCTTTAGTTTTACTCGTACTGACGTGCGCAGGTTCAATGGAATAAGAACTTATTGTTTAAACTAAACATTCCAAAAAGGGTTCCTTTTACTAGACTGTATTTAGTTGTATGCTACCCTTCTGCAGGGAAGGCACCGGTGCATTCACCCGAGATCCCGGTTACGAGGAGAATATGGGTCGGATGTCACACTTACCTACTGAGGAACATTTTGTGGCTCTGTCTTGACTCCGGTACAGATAGGCCAACTGTCCTTTTCCCCAATCATAGAGATTCATAAATCCCACATGATCCTACTAATATTATAATTATGTATACTAGTGGATACCCGGCGTGTTCCACTACGCTAAAAACTTTTCTCATGAGAATGACAGATCAGTGTTTTTGTGTTGACGTTGATGCGCCATCTTTACATAATATTATTTTCTAATTGTTGTATGGGAAAATTGGAAAATCGACTTTATCGATGGACTGTTTATGCCTAATGCATTGTTTTAGTGGCCTCAAACCACCTTCGGATTGTCGCCTTTCAAATGAAACCATTTTGAGGAATATCGGTTGGGTGGTTTCAGAGTCTATAATATAAAGAACATATGTACCTACAAACATTTTTGTACTAGCTGTGACCCGCGGTTACACCCGCGTTAAATTGTGGAAAAATTAAGTACTAAAATATATGATGTTATTGGGCTATATAACATTATATAGCCCATAGCCTTCCTCGATAAATGGACTATCAAACACAAAAATATTTTTTCAATTGGAACCAATAGTTCCTGAGATTATCTCATTCAACCAAACTCTTCAGCTTTACGTGTATAATATTAGTATAGATAGATGTATATAGATTAGAAAGTTTGTATGATATTTGTTACTCCTTCACGCAAATTTTCATGGAATTTAGTACACAGGTAGACTAAAAATAAGATATAGGGTACTATTGTATTATATTATCGTGGGCAGAGCGCTATTCCTTAATATCTGTCAAAAAATATGATATACTTTTGAAGATCGATAGTAAAAAAATCTTGACACTGTTTTTATCGTCTCTATCTACATACTAGTATAAGATTATTTAGTTAGGTAACTGCTTTAACCACTTTTGTTTAGTTGTGGTTCTGTTAAACAAGCTCCACGGGACACTGATGTGTACGAGTTAATAAAATATCACTTTCAACAGTCGCGGTGATGCAAAATATCGTAAGAGAGAGATAATATTTTCATAATAGTCACTTATTTTCTAAGCTATGTGCGACGGGCTTAGTTTCACCCATCAAATTGTGAGACCTCTTCGTAAATAATAGCTTTTGTGGTGACGAATGTCAATTTATATTTTAATCTTTATACTTTAGCTGCTTATTACCGCGGGGTATAGTCGTAAATTTTAATGCATGTGTGCTTCGTACAACAATAATAACCCGTCTGTTCTTTATGCTCTGGTGATAATGGTCAAATTTCCATCAACTACGGTACAGCAGTCGCCTCACGTTTCCTTTCATTAATGAAGCAAGAAATCGAATGATAAACGCACCTTAGTGAAATATTTTAATGACTTACATGGTGCGTTACGGGAATGGACTCATCTTCCCGTGATGTATTTTAATGGGAAATGACTGAGAGTTGTGAAACAGCCACAAGAGGTAGGCAGAGAAGGAAGGTTATTTTTTGAGTACAATGTATTAAAAAATAGAAAATCATCAGATTAATATAATTGGTAGTAAGTAAATATATACTACGTTGTAATGGCGTGAGCGAGTATGAAGACTACTGCAGTATATAAAATAATGCTATACGCAGCTAATCTCGGCAGCTATCCGGAACTATTTCGAAAGATTCCTTGTTTCGGACGGAAGACCGTTGAACCCATTTCCAGTCTTTCAATAAATATTCCGAAATGGTGCGCCGACAAACTGCCATTTGTATACTTATATTGTCTTTACGAGCGTTTTTACGGCCGCGATGAAAACGCGGCACCCGCATAGACGATAGACTTGTTTCACTTGGTTGTTATAATATATCTACGTAGTTAAAAATGACATTATTCTAATTTGATTTTTTTAATAAGTTAAAAAATTACAATCGAAATATAATTATTATCAATGTAGGTAATCTAATATGTGGGTCTAGATAGATCTAATTTAATTTCAGGTAATTTAATACAAATTCATAGCAATGTTCAGAGGATATTCATTGGCAGCAGTCATGTCAGATAGGGCGGGTTTCCCGTGTTGAGAACTGACACTTGTCTACACTCTACTTAGCTATTAAAATGGGTAGATGAATATTCAATATATAAACAAAGATGTCCATTCAATCTGTTGGTTAGGTACCGGAGACGTCCTAGATACGTATGAAGACCAAATTAGCGTCATCACGGAGACATAGTCGGAGGAATCATTTGGAACGGTAACGCTGTGCGCGAGATGATTGATGACAGTTGAACAGTTGCACTAGCGGAAGAAGTTAGCTTCAATCACTTTGACGGGATTCACGGGAGATATTTTCACTTAAGTTTGGTAAAAGATTCGTGATGGAATACATATTATTATCTGAATTATAAACTGAATGATTAGTATTTAAGCACATGGCTGCTTTGAAAAAGAGATGACGAAGATATTAAGCTAGTGTAATTTTATTTGGACTATTCATTATTTTCTATTCTTTCACTGTTTCCTTTTTCTTTCATGCAGTCGTGGTCGCGGTTGAACCTTAACCGGTCAAATCGTAAAGAGACAACGATGTTACAACACAACTAACTTCACGTTTACTAGCCTTTGTCAACGAGTTGACATTTCTTTTTGTGCTCTCTAGCAATGGTTTCCTAGAATATGTTATTGTTACGGTTTGACAAAGTTACAACATCATGCTCTAACGTATGAATGAATTTAAACTTGATCTCTATCTTTGTTAAATGACGTAAAGATACATTCAATTGACTTGGCACTTCGACATCAAAGTCATCTTGAAAAGAAAAAAATATCATCACTTATAATCATTTACCTGTATAATATTAAGCTATTCAAAGTTGGATCTGAAGAATTATGGTTTTTATAAGCTTATCCTTTGTAGAATAATATCATAGTTAACTTCCCATTAACAAAGCTCTTAACAATTAGAAGCTTCGTATACAATAGACGAGCATAAAGCTACATTCTTCGGTGTTATAATGACAAATTGATGACGCCGGCACCGTTCAAACTGAATTATATAATGCAATAACTGAAATATCGTATCTTTATCTATCAATAAAGAAGCGATTAAGGTTCGTCTATACAATTATGTTGTTACCAAAGAGTTCTCAATTATTTCACCATTTTACATTTGCATTATAATTACGCTTTGATCAAGCCAACCATTAGATAAATTTGTAATACTAATGATGCTTGCATATCGGCTGCTTGTAACGAGTTAATCAATTCGCCTCCAGTGACCCCGATATTAATGTTCGCTACTTGGCTGAGGAATGGCACATTAGTGTTATAGTACAAGGAGTATCGTTGTTTGAGACACAAACTTATCAATTAATGAAAACGTGCGGATCTATCATTGGCAGGCCAACATTAGCGATCATATAGATACTCGTCGCAACTCGCAACGAAGGCGGTCTAGCTGCAATATACTGCGCCAGAGTGGATTGGTGCAGGGATGAGTCAACCAGAAACACAACCAGATTATTTGTAGTTCTTATGTCTTTGGAATGTTATGGACAAGTCTTATACTTACAAACCCTGCTCATTCTTAAACAGAGACCGACGCACTACTTAACATAAATTTTCTTTTAGTAATAATATTTTACGTTCCTACATGTGAAAAACGATGGCCATACGAGTGTTAAAAGGGTGTAAAGTATGGTATAACGAGTGACCCCTGAGTACGTTTCACGGCATAACAATATGTTTTTACAATTTAATGCCCGCTTTACACCGGGCGCCAGTTAAGCTCGGCGCGCGATTTAAACAATGTGATTGAACTGGCCCGACGAGGCACAGAGTAGCCTGCGTTCAGTAAATGCAAATCTATAATGTTCCCTGGCTCCCTGCGTGTTTCAAGCCCTCCTCTCTGAAGGCGATATTGGTAACTTGAAAATAAACTAGTGGGATCGGAAGTTTACAGTTCACCTTCCTTTGTAACGTAATATGTGAATCTACCAATAGTCAAATCCATAAAAGCTGTAACTGAGATTACTACTACCTCTCTTTGTTTTGGTGGCGTGGTTACGTGACTAAATAATAGAATTAAATATTTTCCTGTGATATCGAATGGCTGGTTTTATAACCTGCCTGATCGCAGAAACACTTCATGATAATATATCATTTTGGTAATAATGTCTTAATTTGTTTTGCAACAGTTTTCAACGGGATAAATTATAAATAAACATCAATAACAGATATTGACTGGGTTTTATGCTGGGGCAGGGGGCCCTCCGATGAATTTTCCACGGGCCTCAAACGGTAAAATCACGCCACTGATAAATATAACCGATATTTTGGGGGTGTTATTGAGTTTTAGTGAGCATCACACATTGTTTAAAAATTCCAGATATCTTGGAGTTTACTAAGCATCTGTGAGAGAAATATCTCTTAGGCATGATCTTCCAACATACATAATTTCCCCGCACCCATAGTGATTAAGATCGTTTCAACAGCGACCAGGAACAGGTTGCAGGCAAAACCTGGGGGTTTTCGATACCAATCTGATCATATCACGACCGCCCACTAATAAATTATGTATTAGAATTAGCTTCTATTTATAGACATGAGATACTTGTCACTCTTATGCACGCGACCACTTGCAATTTAAAATTTTAATTTGCATGCTTGGGTTCGGTAATAGTAGTCGATTCAACTTCATTATGTCCTCTCTGGAAAGCATCTCTGTCTAACGACGCATGTCTAACGACCAAACTCAGAGTCACTAACGGTTACTTTAATCGTTCTTTAGTACAGAATTTGTGGAGATTCTTTACTAAGGAGCGATTAAAGTAACCCTTAGTGTCTCTGAATTAGTGCGTTAGATTTTTTCTGGACGAAGGTTTAATTTGCACCATACTGATTAGTCATTAATATAACAAGCAAATTACATAGTTTAATAAATTGAACCTATGTCTTTTCATCTTATTCAAGTAATAATCATAAAAAACGTTTGGAGTGCTAATCTTAAATTCCTTAATTGCGGAACTGCACAAATTGCAACTTAAATGTTACAATGTAACGCCGTATCTACATATTGATCACACACATAACTCCCTTAACGTTTGGGACAAGTATACGACAGACTTGGATAAGATCAATTTAGTAAAGAATCACACTTTAAGCACAAAAGTTATAATGTTGTGCTGTTGTGTCAAGAAGATTACATCGCGGCCAGAGGCGTTCAATTTTTAAGTTTATCGGCTTACACCTTGTAATATAATATGTCAATGGAGGATTCTATAAGCTTATGATTTTTAATGGTATAGTAATGTTCTTATAATGTTTTCAATTTCCTTACGATGTAATCCGATGCAGTATTAATAGGGTGTTATCGTAGCATTTTCAGATACGGTGCTTTTTTTAAAATTTTATCGAATATGTACTTATTCTTATCAATGGATCTGATTGGTTCTAAGCATTCAGAGAGTTGATCGCCAGATAGAGCATAAAATTATTACGATGCGCGCGCATAAGGACAGCCTAAAAAGCGCCATGATGAAGTTAGCTGATAACTGATTCCTTTTGCAATCAAAGAGTTATGATGATAATGAATGACATCTTTAGCTATTTTTGTTCTATTGTAAAACATGTGTTGCGTACATAATACACGTAGGTACACGTTTTTTTCCTCCGTGTATTCTATATCCAGAACAGACTAGTGGTTGTCTTCTTTAGTTGTTACGTGAAGGCAAGTTAGTTAATAAAGACTTAATGATATAGATGAATATGATAATACTAGAAATGCTTGGGAGCAAGAAGCAGTCACGACTGCCCAAGAAGAATAATTGCTTCTGTAAAACATGAATAAAACATCGATACATGATCTCACGCCTCGTACTGCAGTAGACCGACTATGGACTGGTAGACGCAGTGAACTCATTAAGATTTCTAGCACGCTTTTAATAATTAACTTTGGTGCTTCTGCTTATTGGAAATTTGTAGATGAATAAAATAATTTCTCGATAAGCTACGAAATTTTTAATATGTTACTAATACTAATTTTTAAAAAAATAAGTAAAAAATTAAAAAACAAGATGAGTGACCCTAGAGCTGGCAGTTTTCTTGCTCAGCGTGTTAGTATCGCCATACAGCGAGGGAATGCTGCCAGCATCTTAGGTACTGCACCGCAGGGGCCTAGTTATATACATTTATTTTAATTAATTTTACTTTTGCTTTTAAGTATTTATTTTTATTTTATATAGTGTAAATATTATGTTGTTGTGAAATTAAATAAAATCAAAAATAAGATATCATAAACTTAACATAAATAAAAATAATAATAATATTATTGGTATAATTATTTATGTATTTATTTGTTTATTCTGTATTGACCACAGTATTATATTACGGTACAATTGACGAGCTTAATGCTTAATGTATTCTCTACTAGCTAACCAAGTACAACCAGGCCAAACAGAGACACACGAAGCTAAGGGCGAATTATCTTTCTGAGAAGCGCCTGGCCAGCTACCCTGCTTGAGTCCGTCGCGACTCGTGTCCCGGCTGGGGGCCTGGGAGCCAGTTCTCTCTTTCTTTATCTATCTGCTTTCTTAGCTGGCAAGGCATCGGTGATGTCTGTGTATCGCTGATGTCTATGGGCAACGCTGGCCATGAGGTGGATCGTCAGTTCGTCACTGAACTAGTCATATAAAAAACAATGTCGGAGCTAAAAATTGGAATTTTTCAGAAACAATCCTAATGTACAGAAAAATACCTTATTGAACCTATGCTTATATGATAAGCATGTAGATATTATGGAGTGTTAGGTTATGCAAATTAATGAAAAGTAAAAAAAATCACTTAATCTCTGCAGTTTACAAATACCAAAAGCGTACAACGGGGTGTATGCAACAGATAAAATTGATACATTAATAAGTAATTTAGGGCAGGTATAGTGCCCCGTAAGGAAACTGTACGAATAATACCGGAGTACTAAACCCAATCAAAGGGCAATATCAAATCATCGTACGCAGGGTATTTAAAATCCATTAAAAACGTACAACGGGCGCTTCAACCTTTAATTCCTAATTTGTAAAGAACCCGAAACATTCCTCATCGAATAACGCATTTCGTTCGTAGAGTTTGATCAAACAACAGTTGTGCTCGGGCTGGTTTTATTATATTATTATTTTATGTTTATGGCTGTTAGGAATGAATGGTAGTGTTTGTGGGGAGACTGGGGCTATTAGGGCGGGCTGTCTGTCAGCGCTTTCAGAAGGACAAAAACGGGGCTTAATGATCCCGCGTCATTGAGGGAACAGTTCGCCTCAGAGCGTGATTTTATTACGAGATAGCTCACATATTCATATATAAAGATTTCTGAGGATCTTATCTTGTAGGGATAAAGGATTGTTTTGAGACTTATTCAAGCGCCTTTAAGGTTCTAAAGCTGTAAGTCTTTGATATTAAGATATTTTTGCACACGAAATTCAGAGTCCTATTCGGATAAACTGGATTTAAACCAAGCATAACTACGTCCTAATCTATTCATGTGTTTGCTAATGTTAGCACTTGCTTTGGTGAAGAACCTTTGTTAAGGACATATGTTGGCATACTTACATGAAGTTCGTTCGTTATGAAAAATTATGATTTCAGAAGCTATTTTGTAAAATATTTGTTAATAGCTGTTGCCCACAGCTTCGCACGCGGAAATTATGCATATTTATCCCCTATTTCACCCTCTTGGGGTTGAGTTTTGAGAAATCCTTCCTTATTGGATGCCTAACGTTGACGACACCTGCAGTATAGTAACATCAAGTCGCTCTCACACGGGAGTTTTCGCCTGTCGGTTGTAACAGTTGTAACAATTGTAACAGTAACTGTTGGTGAGGCAGAATCAGACAAAAATGCTTAAATATGGATCTACCTACCTATCTATCAATTTATCTATCTATCTTAGGTACATGCGAAGGCTGCTCAAGGGAGCACTCTTATACACAGAATTTTCCAATTTAGCTTCATATATTTTAAATCAGAGTAAAACTACAACGACGACAAGAAGCGCTTGATATGACATTAATAACATGACTTTACGTCGGACCTCCGCCATGACCATAAAAATAATGATGGAACTGGACCGAAAAATTGGCATTGAATACATAAATCAACAGGACCCGTTTCTCAGAGGATCTTCTCACAACGTTAGGAATGGTCATGTCACATTCACGGCCTAAATCGGAAAGCTATGATACCAGGATTTGTCGGCAATGGCGATGGCCCGTCGATTGTGGCAGCGCGTTGTCCGCTCGTTACATCCGCCATATTTGGCACCGGCGGCGCCGCCGCTGCAGCCACTATGCTGAGCGCACGTTGGGCTAATTAGGATCGCTTATACAGGATATCGTAAGTACGGCTGCTTTTAGAAGTCGCGGCGTCAGTAAAGCATTTTTGAAAATGATACTGGCCTTTAAAGTTTTATGAGTTTTCGGAAGGAAGGTGACCGGTTTTGTTTAGCACTTCACTTCAACAGACTTGTGACTATTTCATAAGCATTTATTTGCGTTTTGTCAGAGGGGTTTTAATGCAGTACGTGACTGGATTAAGATATAAGATATACGTAGGAATTAAAAAGAAAACGATTACCTATCTAATAGGTAACTTAGTACATTCTGAACCCTACAACCCAACTGGGTTAGTGAATCTGTCTGCTTTAAGGGTGACGTTTTAATTCGTAGACAGAAAGGACAATGTCCATTTTCGGCTGTTCGTGGACAGGATGCTCATAAATAAATAATTACACGAAAAAATATATTTTGTTTTTTAACTTATACACGCGAAATATTTTTGTATCAATTTACTTTTTTAAAATAATATGTTTAATAAAACATTCTACTGATAAACTCTTCCTATTGTCACATACACAGAGTAGTTACGTCAGTAGAATTGCAACATTATTCCTATAACGATAATAAAAACGATATATCGATGTTATTTCGAAGTTTTAATTCTCACGACAAAAAGTTAAGTTTGGTAAGATACACGTATAAAAAGCAATAAACTATAAATAAAGGTATTATTTTACTAGAATAACATATTATTTTATGTGCGTTGCTTTTATAAGAATTCACGATAATGAACAATATATCGATGTTTTGCAAACATGCTCGAATCAATGCATTGTTTGCATCCCCAACTGTCAATCGTTGGACTAGACATAGTAGTGATTAAGTACTCTGTGGACATAGTAATCTACGTTCACTTTCAAGTCGCAATAACTTTGTTTTTCGCATTGTGGATACTTTCGTCTGTGTTTTTCATCATTAATATTATTGCGACCTTTGGTTTACGAAAATGGATTTAAAGCCTGCCTCTGACGTTGACCTTGGCACGTTTACGGACCCCGAAACTAATACTATCGTTGACCCCGGCTTGAATATGGATATTGTGCATCACTTGGACACGGACACGATCCACACGGAGGACTCGGAGGAAAGGTGTATTATATTTATATATTGTATGAAAATGAAATACATGGCAGAGATGCTATAAAACAATATTGTTGCAACTGCATTGTGGGCCGGCGAACAGTAGGTTGCTGTGCTCATGTAATGACTGTTATTTGGTTTCTGAGCTGGGCAAGGTACAGAGATGATATAAATGCACCAGCCCAGTTCTTGGACAATATATTAATACCATACAAGTCAGATTAATAGAAAAAATGTCAAGGAGATTGTGCGTTTTCTTTAAAATACCTACAAAATATTTTTGTCAAATAACCAGTATAATAAACATCTGGTTACAAAACAATTATTATTTTCTCAAATAGACTAAGTAAAGGTATTAGGCCTATATAATATTTATGTTGAAATGTGGTGTTCACTGATAGCCAAATGTCCATACAAAGTGGACATTGTCCTTTGAGTATTTGTGAGCAGGAACGTGAGTGTGTGCCTAAACCTACACGAAAATAAGGTATCATAATAATATAATATCATCTAAAACTGAATAATGATGATGATGATCTCAAGCTCCGCGATAAATATAGATTATGGGAGTGAAACTATTCGCATTTAAGTAAATTGTAAAGTTATTTTGCGTCATATTTCATTAATGATTGTAAATTTTTATTTTAATTC
The DNA here is from genome assembly GCA_963932265.1 of Thymelicus lineola. NCBI lineage: Eukaryota > Metazoa > Arthropoda > Insecta > Lepidoptera > Hesperiidae > Thymelicus > Thymelicus lineola. The sequence continues at coordinate 19,043,890 of OZ010683.1, read as the reverse complement.
ATTTATTTTAATTAATTTTACTTTTACTTTTAAGTATTTATTTTTATTTTATATAATGTAAATTGTAAATTGTATTTAACGAGTGTAACTTTGTGGAAATACATATTGAAGCTTGTAATCACCTATTTTCAATCATGTGGTGCTCCAAGTGCGCAGGCGCGTCCCACAGCGTTTCTAATGAGGGTCCACCGAGCTCATTATTTCAAATGATTTGTGTATTATTGTTCTTTGTAATGTAATCACGCGGCTTGTTAACTCCCATTCAGAGACGTCATTTAGTTTTAGTTTCTTTGGTCAGCCTATCATCTATTTGGTTTGGATTGCTGTCTGCCCTATCTGTTTTTTATTGCGATTGTGCAATAGATTGGTTGGTATGTGTTCATGTTCAATGTACTTCACCTTGTGAGTGCTATTCGTTTACAAACTTCATTATTTCAGTTCCAATATTTTATGAATAGTCAGTAACAAAAGAGCCTTACTAAATTTTTTGAATATCGTGTTTTAATTTAAAATAGTTAATTTTGATTATTTTGATAGAACCAGAGTAGTGTAAGAGTGTTTTCAAGGTTCTATCAAGATAATCAATTGTGTCTGTTTTAAATCAAAAACTTGACTCTCATGGCCTTATGCACATCCTTAAGGTTCATTGCTACAGATTATAGGGACCCTAAACCCTGATACTTTAAACCTGATAAGCATTTAAGTTCGTCTTTTGTACCGTTTTAAGGGTCAGTGAAGACTTAACATCACATAATGTTTGTTAGATAGCTGTATTAACTTTAAGAGCTATAAAACTTCAATAACAAACTTTTGTATCATGAGTGTAAACCGAAAAACGTTGATTCTTCCACTGTCAGCTTATCTGCAGCATTATGTGTTAGATCGTAAAGTACTCACAGCCCATATCTTGCCACACCGAGGCAGCGGGGCCGGGACCACTCGTCACCATCCACATGTTAATAAGTCGTATGGTAAAAAAATCGATAGCTCAACAATTTATGCCTATATGTACAGTCTCACGAGAAAGTATGTACTAATAACGCCGACATTTGTTTTAGCGGCATCGTTACGAATCGCTCAAGTGCTGTAAGATTGTACTAAGGTACTCTATTATTCAGTGCTTCGTAAACAGATGATAAGATTAAGGGAAGTTTTTTACTGTTTTACTGTTATGAAAATCGTTAATAGGTTTATAGTAATTAAGAGTTTAATGGACACGCCATAGAAGTGGTTGAATAAAAAATTAAAAACCTGTAGATTTTTGTGCTCAGTCTTTAATGTAATGTAACTAGTAGAAAACAAGTATTTGTAGTAGAAAATAAGTTTCCGATCCTGTCTGTATTAGTATTAGTAAAAGCAAAAATTGACGTCCTTATTTAACAGTAATATCTATCTATCTACGATCTGAATAAAAAAGACCTCCCTTTTACAGAGACAAACTGACAGATTTCCCACAATTTTTATTATTATATTATACACATAACACTACACATTGTTGAGACTTCGGGCTTCATTTTAGTTTATTAAGCTATTAGAGGCTGGGAGCGTCACGTCTGGGAGCGGCTGGCAACTGGCGAGCAACGTGGGAATAGAAAAGGAGAACTTCAGTGAAGTGAAGATTTATATGCTTTTGGCTTTTTAAATCACTGTAATTATATCTTGAACGTGTTTACATTATTATAATTACATAATATAAAGCTTCCGAGTTGAACGGTCGGACAATCTCTGTTCTTATATCGAGTATCTATGTCTGTGTTGAGAAATGTAATAGTAAAGTTGAATATTAGTATTTGTTGAATATTAGTAATAGTGTTGAATATTAATATTAGTAGTCAGTGCTAGTGAAGTATTTCAGTGAAGTTATTGTTTGGAGTCCGTAGTTTCGTCAAGAAATGAGGTTTAGAAGAATCGGAGACAAAGTTTTTGCAGAATGGGTAAGGATGGTAATTGGTTTTATTGCCCATGATTTTAGCTTCTGTTAATACTGTTATTTATTAGCCATTATTTACATAACTACTTTAATTACTTAGTACGCAAGATCTATCTATGCGGTGTTGTAAATTGGCTAATTGCAAAACTCATCTCCTCAGAACGTCTACGTTTTATGGTAAGATTTATATTCCCTTACTTTTATTTAGGTACTACCCACGATACCTACTACTTATTATATTTTAACGGTTCGATATAAATGTTTCCTAAAAGGGTCAGTATTTGTGTGTGTGAGTTAACACTCCGTTAGTACTGACATAAGCGGTGTAACAAACACTGGAGGTCCAATCTCTATGAAAATCGGGACAAAAGGTGCCGTAAGGCCGCCACCAACAACCAACCTATGATTCACATGCCTTTTAAACTCCGATTTGTTCGGATATTTGTCACAGACGCGGTAACAAAGACAGAAGACCATAAATTCCAAATGAAGTGTCCATTTGCTAAGAACACCCTCACAGTGATCACAGCAGGGATCGCTGATCAACAGGTACAGTTCGCGCATCGCACACAGACGCCGCTCTCATAAAGTGTGGGCCCTCGGCTCGTAAAAATCTAAATCACCGTTTATAGTCGCCTTTATGATCATAGCAAACAAGCCGATTTGATGGTTGATAATTTCAGAACTTATCTTTTTATCGTGCTAGTAAATTGTACCTCGCAGTAACCTGTAGTTATTTGTAATTGCGGTTAAGACTCCTTTCAACGAGGATTGGGCGATAATGTTTCTTTTTATTGATAGGTAATAGTATAATTTATGATGTTTAGTTTAATGAGAGACGTTTCTGAATAATAGGTACACCAGCGGAATATTTATTACAACAGTTAAAAAGTTGTATGCCAAAGCTATTAAATTCAATCTTTTAGAATCAATATTTTCTTTTGCGTATTTGGGTTGCAGTTTTGGAGAGCCAGTAACATTAACAATATTAGGGATATTGTCTCCTATTCACTGTCTCCAATTCATTAGTTGTAGTTCAGGCTGCACGGAAAAGCAGTAGGTAGGTAGGTATTCCAGAAATTACAGATACTTCTATTCAAAGCAAAAATGTTTGTTCTTTCTAATTTGGATATTCTTTTGTTCTACTGGTTTTAAAAAAAGAAAATTCTGAACTTAAAATTCACAATTTATTGATGTAGATTTATAAACTTTTTTGTTTTATCAACTTTTTTGTGTCTACTCCATAAAATCTATGCTCCATGGTCAATAGGCTTTAGTGATGCTATTACAGCGAGGCTTACATCATAGATCACAGTGATTTATTCCGGCTGCTCGGCAACAATAAAGCGGCGATCTCTGTTTTTTCACATTACACCCCTGTCAGTGAGAGCGCGGGCGGCGCTGGCGCCCCGGGCCAGCTACGATTGTTACCATCCCGGCCATTCGATACGCTCTACTGCCTGATAGTACAGACCTACAGACTACAGTCTGCTGATATTTTTTTACATTGCAACAGTCACTTTTTCTCGGTATTTTAGTGGGGTATTGACTTTCCACGCGTGGAGATGGTATTTTTGCTGCCAGCAGTTTTCTCGGATGGGATTGATTCATTTGATATTATTTTCGATTTAACATCCATCGCTGTCATTGTAGGCACGGTACCGCGGTGACAGGAATTTTGGCGGAATATGTTGTCTTTGATGATAAGAAAAGGAAAGGGACCTCAGAAATTCAACCTAAAGGCTATTCAATAACATTGTTGTCTTCTTGGACTCCGTCTGCTTATACGTCATCCAAGCCAAGATATTTTAAGGATACAGCAACACCAACAAAATATGGATGAAAAATATCAGAGAAAGAATACTGGCATGGTTTGATGTAAGTTTTTTATTTACTTAGTTTATTAATATTATAATATTAGCGTTTTTGTCCCTTACTTGACGATCGCCTGGATACAGTACTCTTTTCTGTAGCTTTCTTATGGAATAATTCCTATTAAGCGCCGAGGTGTTGATTAATCCATTGCATTTTTTTAACCGATTTCAAAAAAAGGAGGAAGTTCTCAATTCGACTGTACTTCTTTTTTTGGTTCCCTCGGAACTTTGGACTGGGTGAACCGATTTTGATGATTCTTTTTTTAATCGAAAGCTGGTGCTTGTCGTGTGGTCCCACTTATGTGGGAGAGCTCGCTCAAATATTTGAGCGAGATCTGACAATGGCATCCATGTCAAAAGCATTGTGCGCGATAAATGGACGAATAATTCAATATCACGCCAACCGATTTCGATGATTCTTTTTTATTGGATGTACTTCATTTGAAGTCGGTTATTTTTTTGTTAAAATTTTAGATTATAACTTTTTGTTCCCTATGCTTAAGTAGTAATTGTAAGCTTGGTTATTTAATAAATTTGTAGCCACATTTTAATCTGAAAGGGCCGCCGTCTTACCGTCCCACCCGTGAATCAGCCGATGGCGGCTCGGCGGTAACCTATTACGTGTTAACCCTTTGTTATATTTTACTATTCTCATTAAATTAAGCTTTTATGGTTTTATACTCGGCTCTTAAGTACCAGTATTTTATTATGAGCGTTAATGGTGTTTTAATGATGACCTCAAGTATGTTTATGCAGGGGTTGTCTTGTGTCATAAAGTTTTGAAACAGTCACTCACGTAGCTTAGATGCTTCCTACTTAATATTATAAATGTGAAAGTGGATGTCCAGATGTTTGTTACTCAATCATGCAAAAACGGCTGAACGCATATCATACACATAAATGAGATATAAATATAATGAGATTTTTTTTAATAAGTCCGTTAGATTAGATTGGATAGATTTTAGGTAGTAGATTCGTTGTGTATGAAGCGATTTTGATGATTCTTTTTTGCATAATATTGGGTATTGTGTCAAGTAAATCCTACTTGAATTCAATGAGAATCTTATCGTGGGTTCCGGAGATGAAGAGTGGAACTCCTCAGTGGTAGGGACAAATGAAAAATATGTGTGTGAAGATATTTTGTTTTCGTTATGGTTGACATTGTAAAACCAGCTCATTATTGATCAACTAAGTGTCTCATGGCGTTTCTCGGAGAACAAATAGGTAACTCCTGAATGGGTGTCAATAACTGAACAGGAATAAAAAAAAATGTTTTTATTTACGTTGACATTACTTCAAGTGGATGTTTTATATTCAGTCACGCTTAAACTGCTAAACGGATTTAGTTGACATTTTGCTCATAGATATTTAATATCCTGCGTTAAAGGATAGGGTGCATTTTATATCGGGGATGGACATGTTCGCTCAAGCTATGTGGTATAATAAAGTATAGAAATTTTGTTTACAGGTTTATATGTGCTACTAGCATAGATTTTTTGTATATTTTATCACTTCTCTAAGGACCCAATTCTGATGTTCATGCAGATGAAGTCGCGGGGGGTATTTATAAGCTAATTTCTTTATAAATTTCATGAGTTGAATATACATATTTCTTGTCAGTGATTACTTTTATAGATTCTTATATTAACTCTGTTTTTTCAAACTTCATTTCACTTTGAATAATTTACTAAGTTTTATCATAAAATATTATGCGATTGTTCACATAATTGCCTGCTATGTCCCTCTGAAAGCAAGCCACTTAAAAAGTCGTAGCGCGCAAGTCACTCGTACAAAATGGATTTTCTTACAAACTAGTCTCCCATAATCTAGTAAGGAGTGTAGTAAATGCCTACACTTGTAAGGAACAGATCTTAAATTGGATAACTCCAGTCGTTGATCCTAACGTGGAGCGAGTGCAACCGCCGCGGGGCAAAAAACACAAACACCTAGGTTTTACGTACATCGCATATGGAACTAGGAACTGGGATAAGCTGGTTAGTATACCTGCCTGTCTTAGCTGGATAGTACCTATTTGTTGTTATTGCGTTTCGTGTTCCGGCTGGGGGCTGTTTCTTTCTTACAATTCTTCTTGAGTCGTCAATTTCTATATAAGCGACGGTCGACATTTACCATCCGGTGGATCGCAAGATCGTTTGTCGACTAGTCAAGTACATAATAATCAAAAAAACATTTATAGTCAAATCATTAACAAATTATGAATGTGTAAGCATTTATTATCTGACTGGAACTTGAACCTGGGCTTACGGGATCGATGTTTGTAAATGGTTAGATTTGGTAAACTGACTAACCTCACAGTTCACACGCTATTTTAAGATGAACCCGACTAGTCAGGCGAGGCGAACGGTCGAGGCGTCATCTGCGTCATGAGTAAGGACTAAGGATTAGTCGGGCTCAACCGAAATAGTCCGATTGTGTTGGTCCTTGGTCTGTCATATGAAAAATGTCTTTATCCGTGATCTCTTTTTGACTTTTTCTCTTGTGACTGTCTAATAGTCGTCTTTTTAGAGAATAACGAGAAATAGTTCATCATCGGTTAGATTTTGTTTTCTTTTTAAAATATAAGTCCATACCCACAGCCAGTAAAAATGCCTATAGTAAAAAATGTACTAAAATAATCATATCCATCCAATCCATCTTATTCTTATTCACGGACAATTTCTTTCAAAGAATTGCTAAACATTTTATTTCATAACAGCCATATACCTACACATAATATTTGAGGATTTCCCTAGACTCCTCATGGATATCATTAGATCTGGCTTGAGGCCAGTCTAGAAGCCGAAATTCTTTCACTTAAAATAAATTTTCCAAATCTCGCAGATTATGGAGTTCTGATTTCTGATATCAAACATAAAAATACAACCGAATTGAAAACCTATTCCTTTTTTGAAGTCGGTTAATAATAAGTACATTTTATAAGGAACATAAAACTGACTTTTCGTTTTAATGCAGCTACCAACAAAATTATTAGCCTAATCAGTTGAAACAAATAATATGGCAGGGCATTACGCTGCTATGTAACTGGTTTCCAGGCTTGGGTCGGACTGGCGTCAAACGGATAATTAGGCGAGGCTGTGCGTACTGGACCTTCAAATGGATACCTTAAATCACCTAAATAACGAGTCGGCCAATCAACACACCCAAACATTCGCATTTACAATAATTACTACAGTAGCGCAGCATCTCCCTCACCTCCCTGCACTCGTTGACATACCTACTTATTGCGGTCTCACTCGCACTTAGGTCTTAGCTCGATATTGCGACTACTATAATAATAAAGCGTTCAAAGTATTTCGTGAATCACAAAGTTCCTCGACTTTTTGCGGTCTCTCCTTATAATATAAGAATCTGGTGAAACCATCAGGCGCTGTATTAGTTGCGGTTTATCGCATTCCTCCTTCGTGAGGTAGCAGTCGGCTGATTGTATCATCTTAATATTGTCCTCCTATCGGACTACTGCATACGTAATGAGGATTTATGTGAAATGCAATGAGATGATTTAAATGAAAAGTTTATCGTGAGTTGGTGTTAATCTTTTGGGATATTGATGTCATTGTGTGTTTCAGTAATTTTGACTACCAAAAGTTGCCAATAAACAGTTTATCAGTACTGCAACCAACATCATTTGCCCCATGTACCTACGATTCTTGCCACGAATATTTATTTCTTATACTAAACATACAAAGATAGGCCATCGTCAGATTAGCTCTTGCAAATGCATCACGGAGATCCTCGACCGATAGTATAATTTTCATCATCTTTTAATACAGCCACTTCAAGATTTGTACAGATTTTGCAAGCGGCTGAATTGTGTAATGCGATTGCAGATTGGCATGTATTTCTTGTAAGTTTATTGTTTTTCTATAAATGTAACCGGTGTCTGAAGATGCACTCAATAGAGTGTGCGTCACAAAAGATTTACCGACCGCGACCTCACGCATTCAATACAAAATCAGTTTAATACACGTCGCAGATGCAGATATGCACAATTTGTGAAGACACATACACATGTAGAAGCAACAACTGCAGTGCAGTACTCAACCAGTTTGTGAGCGTATACTGTCTGCATTAGAAATGTAATTAAATCAGTGTGAAATTTTCTGAGAAATATCAAGAAGTACGTATGACAGCGTCTCCAGCCAAACCACTTTTTGCGCAAACCTAATTTACTTCTGAATTTGCGACGGATGAGAACGCACTCCTCATTATCTTTAACTCCGTCGCTAACAAGCAAGAAAATAGCAACATTACGCGAAAATAGTGGCGCGAGGGAAAAAATAGCTGATTGAATCGTCCGATCGAATCGTCACTGTATCGTCGCCACATCGATGGAATATAAAAACATCATGTGGCCATATTTGGTGCCACTTAATGAGCTGAAGACTCTTGTTTTACTGCTAGCGAACAGCTAAGTATCTAAAAAGATGATCGAGAAAATAAATTATGGCTATGAACTCTAATGTCATAAAAATATTATCATATATTATGTCCATACATGGCATGTCACATGACTTTACCATTATATTATGTTTTAACGATATCTGCCAACTAAATTGAAACATATTTATCTTGAAAGAAATTTTAAACATTGAAGTCGATTACCCAACTCGGGTGATCGGGATTCCAAAGCTTTCTTTCCTTTTCCGGTATTAATATCAAAGTCTATTGAATTCTTTTGTAAGACGTCTGAGAGAGGCCAACCATGCGACCAGCAAGCGTATCAACATTGTCCGTAGAATGGACCAAAGCTTGAGGAACAATAATATTATGACCTACTCATATCGGGTATTATTATTCTTTCCGTTTGGTCTACCTGACTACCTAGTTTACTTGAGCCGCCAAGCGATAACGTTACGGCTGAGGGCTCGAGAGCCAGCACTTTTTTTCTTCTCTTTATTATCGGTCGGCAACGCATAGCTAATATCTTTGATGCTACTGCCATTGGGTGGCTCGTCATTTGTCAGCTATTCGCTTAACCAAAATGAGTCTAGTGATAAAGATTCAATCTTCTTCTTCGTCGGTTTCTTCATTGCTGAAGGTCGTGCCCGTTCTGATAAGACTTGATGGCGGAGCTGGCAAGCTGCTTCCATGCCACCCTGTCTTTGCCTTCCTGAGAGCCTCGGTCACTGGTAAAGATTCAATATAAATATACTACTAAGCTGCCGGTGGTGCGACAAGTGCCTTACCAAGGAACAAGAGGATTCGCTCCCACGGGACTGAAGGTTTTTACTCTGTTCCATTTTGGTTCTCTCTATGTTCCGTCCAAGGCTGTTATTAAATAGATGTTTGTTTATTTATTACTAGTTCTTGGTACACGCGCAGTAATTTCCTCGGTAAACTTCCTTTCTTTCTTTGAAATAGACGCACTTCTCAATGTTTGCCTTTTAGAGTGGTTGAGCCATTGGAATAGTTTTTTTTTGTTTCGTTGTCAGCTTGCTTTCAAATGGCCTACCCTTGTATCATAACTATTCTAAAAAACTAAAAACCCCACGTCTATTACGTAGTTATTTATTACAAAAAAAGCTATTTATAATTTAATATTATATTACCTTTTCTCCTGACTGTAATAACAAAGCTTAACGCTTAATGGCGCTTCCGTTTCCTCGAACGGCTTTGTTTTAACATAAAGTGTTGTTAAAGTGTACTCGTATTACGCTTTGTTTTTACAAGATTATGAATTTACACGTAAAGCATACTAGGCAGATGTTTTAACAATGGTCTACAGGAGCGATACCGCGGTGCGGCCGGTACGGCTTGCGGCTTATGCGTTTATCGCGGCCTGCGGCTTTGCGATCAATGCGGTAATAAACATGATTTTTTTAGGGATAAATAGTTAAGTAAGTGCATACTCGTAGACATACAAATTCCATGATATCTTCGATGTTTCATAGTTAATAAAAATAATTTATTGTGGACAATAGGTACCAATATAATAGTTGATGACAAGATACACTGCTGGTCGCTATGTCCTACCTGTGACGGGTACCTACAATATGGAATATATTTTTCTAACAATTATAAATTAAATCACTTTTACCACTCTATGTATAAAGTTATGCAAGACATGGCATACACACCATCTATTGACAAGTAGTGGAAAGTTATTTCCTTTATAAATAAATATAAATAACGCTTCACACTCGTATGAATGACTCGATCCGGCATGGTAGCCATTGCACCACACGGGTCGTCATCTCCTTTAATTGCGATACTGTATCGTGTACGGTGTATCCATGGTGTATTGCAGCCATAACCCTAATGGAGGTGAGGATGCGTCGATCGCTGTAAATATTTCCTCGAGATGTAAAAGTGGCCGTTGTTTAGAATAGCGAAATAGTTTTGTTTACGCACGATTTGAAGTGTTTTAAGTTTGGTTTGGACACCTACCGGGTAGCTTGACGCGTGCTTTCCGTGTCTGCGTAAAGTGCTAATTGAATATAAATAAACTCATGTAGGCATATCGCTTTAGGGTAAGTAAAATTAAAAACTTGAACGTATAACCAACGTTTACAAAAGTTTGAAAAATTTGAAATAATTTTATAATTTAAATTTGAAATTATTTTTAATATTATCTCAGTTTCGCGAAAACACGTCATAGTTTTGTGTTTTACTTGGGTGTATACTACCTAGTTACTACAGTCTATTCTGTGGTCACAATCGTAATAACTATCAAACTAAAATGAATGACAACGCAAAGGTCGGTTACCTTAGATACCATAGCTTTGGCTGTAAAATATAATAGATAGGTAGGTAATCGAGGAATGTAGGAAAATGTCCATAACCATCGATCCCATCCATAACAGCACGTAACACAGGTACTCGTTCACTTAAAAAAATTGGTTGTCTGTAAAGTCGGTTTACGGACAATGGTTTTACGTGATAACGTCTATTTCGTAGAAGAATAATTTATGATATAAATAATGTAATGTAAGAACGTAATGGAAGCCCTACGCACGGAGCCGCGGTGCTACTCGCCAGTTGTGTCAGCTTGAACATGGCTTGACGCGCCACCGCGACCCGCGTATCTAGCTAGATTATAATATTAAATTTCATACTAACTATACGATTTTAAACATATTTGAGTTGAAAATTTGGTTTAAATCGTTTTAAATATCAGGAGCTGCGCGACATCTGTGATTTTCTTGACTACAACTAAAGTCCGAGTCGATGTACTGTGTAAAGTTCTTTCAAGTAGTTCATACCTATAAACAGAGATGACGCTATTGTAGATTTTCGTTTTCATATAATAATAATACGTACGAGCTACGAGAAATCATTTCTTTTCAAAAGATTGTAAAATAAAATAAAAATGAAATGAAAAATGCCTTCCAAGCGGACCGATTACGCTTGAGTGGGAGAGAGACGGCCGGTCTAGCGTGCCTCTCTCTCTAATGCTGCGCGCGCTTCCGTGACGTTACTCCGGCCGTTACTCGGTTTTCGTGAATGCCTCTCAGGCTCATCGTCTTTATAAACGTTATCACGTTAAAACAGCGTGAACAGTAAGCGTACTAAATAAAAAAATAAACAAAATGACTAAATAAGACTAAAATGTATTTGTAAAGGCGTGTAAGCGTAACACGACCATTATCACACTCGTGCAGTGTGTGGTCACCGTGCACCGCCATCGCGCCTGCAAGTGGTCGAGTGGCCGTCCGCTAGCATGAGCTTGATGTATGCAGGCAGGTGACGGCACATTATCTGGACTGCGTGTGGTCGTGGCAACCACAAACCGTCTGTTGTCACGCGAATCGCATTCTGCACAGGGTCAAAACCCTCTCGCTCCTTTGTTCCTGGCTCTGAACGCTCCTAATTGTGGTCGTAGGACAAAATAAATCAGAGTTGTGGTCGACATTCGATCGTAATTTGTAAAGTTTTTTTTTGTTTAAGGAATGAATTTATTTGTCATATTAGTTATACGAATTTGATTTTTCTGAACTTCTTCTTCGTAAAGATTAACTACGTCAAAACTGACACCGTTCTCGTTCTTACCTAGACCAACGATAACGTTATTATACTTATTTATTTTAACTCTACTGAACCATACACAATTTATTAGCAAAAAAGTTCATTACCTTTTTAAACTAAACTACCTAAAACTATTCTCTGCCAATCAACCAATGTTGTATTCGCAGTCGGACTAAATGCATACACAAAATACTCTAAAAGTGAATTTGTTATAAGTTAATCAAACACATAATAGGGATTGTAGTGTCTATGCATAGCGGACAGTCTGTGGCTAGCGGCGAGCGAGTGCAGGTGTGCGCTCTGCGTATTCATACCTCACCTATTACAGAGTAAAGCGTGTGTATTATTGATCCTCCGAACACTACAAGTGGCGACGACGGTAAAAAATAATAAGTAATTACAAAAAATTTGTTGGAAAAAAAGAAGGATTAATGCCCTTGCTTGCATACGCTTGGGCAGGCAAATTCGTTACGAATATATTCTATTATGTACGTATTCAAGTAAGTAAAGTGTATAATTACATTACAACCACATAATTTATATGTGGGTACGCCTAACTGCGTGTACTTAAATAACAATTATTTAAGTATTAACGTTTTAAGAACTCGGCAACGAAAGTACCACTGCCAGATTTGTACACAAAATGGTTGTCTAAACATCAAAACTAATTAAATATTTCGAAGGCCACGCAAATCACCTTGTTACAAAGGGCCATGCATCAAGTAACTATTTCAAATAGACCATGAATTTATTGCAACTGGTTACGATATTGCTGTCGGTAATATTATATATAGTAGCATGTGGAAGAGTAATTTATTTCGTTTCTTATTTCAAATAAAGCTATCGAATCACAATAACAATATCCTAAGTTTTGTTGTATTTGGTGGATAATTATAAAAGCGTGAAACTTCACGTTACCCTTGGAATGACTTGGAAAGAAACGATTGAGAATCTACCCCACGTATTAATATAATGCTGTGGTTAATGTTTTCATAATTCAAATACCGTTCTGCAATGAATCAAAAGATTTTATGTTGATAATTATTACCTAAACAAGTTTCAGATGTAATTTTGCTTATTAGCTGGCAGTTCAATAGAAATATTATTATGTTCACGCCACTACAGTTCACTTGAAGATCACGCCTATATAATCATTCTAATGAAGAACCTGGAAAATAGCTACGAACAGTGTGTTAGGATATGAACATAATGTGTAAAAAGTTTATTATGCCTTACAACCCTTATTACGTAGTAATATTGAAGCATCAATTGGTTAATATCTTAATGCTAAAGCCAATATGAAATATATTGATAACTACGTCAATCGATAGCTACGTCAAGGTTCACGCAGGTTGTTGGGTCTATCCCACTAGTCCCGTTACAAGGTCCGTTGGTTGGACACGCAAGCTTTTATACGGCTCCTAAGGAGCATGCAAATGTACACTGTGTACAAAAAGGCCGCAAAGGCACGCAAAATTAAACAAGGCTCGTAAGGAGAATGCTACTGTACCTTGTGTAAAAAAAAGCCCAAATTAAGCATATTATTATTGTCATATACATATCTTCTTGCTGGTATAAATAAAAATGAACCTTAGTATTTCTCGGTAGCTTAACCGATTTGACTATGTTTGATTCAAAAATGTTCGTGATGGCTCAAGGATGGCTGTTTTGGGAAGAAAAACAAAGTTCTGGGTAAAGTGACGTGGAATATTTTTATGTTCTGCCAAACTATTAAAGATATCGAAATATAGTCTTTGCGAAAGTTATTCGATGTGATGTGTATTTCCTATTAAAGGTCTATTAAAATCGAAAGATGGAAAATACTAGAAGTTCACGCATATTATAAATTAAATTAATCTAAGGCTATGCAGCCACGTTGCTGTTACTTAAGTAAAAAGCCACGCATACAAGGACTCAGAAATATTTATATAATAAATAAATATTCTAAGGCTATACAGTCATATTACTGTTACATAAGTAAAAGCAATGTATACTAGAAGTTCACGCATATTTATAAATTAAATTATAATCTAAGGCTATGCAGCCACGTTGCTGTTACTTAAGTAAAAAGCCACGCATACAAGGACTTCAGAAATATTTATATAATAGATAAATATTCTAAGGCTACACAGTCATATTACTGTTACATAAGTAAAAGCCACGCATACTAGAAGTTCACGCATATTTATAAATTAAATTATAATCTAAGGCTATGCAGCCACGTTGCTGTTACTTAAGTAAAAAGCCACGCATACAAGGACTTCAGAAATATTTATATAATAGATAAATATTCTAAGGCTACACAGTCATATTACAGTTACATAAGTAAAAGCCACGCATACTAGAAGTTCACGCATATTTATAAATTAAATTATAATCTAAGGCTATGCAGCCACGTTGCTGTTACTTAAGTAAAAAGCCACGCATACAAGGACTCAGAAATATTTATATAATAAATAAATATTCTAAGGCTATACAGTCATATTACTGTTACATAAGTAAAAGCCATGCATACTCGAAGTTCACGCATATTTATAAATTAAATTATAATCTAAGGCTATGCAGCCACGTTGCTGTTACTTAAGTAAAAAGCCACGCATACAAGGACTCAGAAATATTTATATAATAAATAAATATTCTAAGGCTATACAGTCATATTACTGTTACATAAGTAAAAGCCATGCATACTAGAAGTTCACGCATATTATAAATTAAATAAATATAAGGCTATACAGCCACGTTGCTGTTACTTAAGTAAAAAGCCACGCATACAAGAACTTCAGAAATATTTATTGTATATAATAGATAAATATTCTAAGGCTACACAGCCATGTTGCGGTTATATAAACAAAAAGCCACGCATACACGGTGCCCGTAAAGATTTATAATTCAATGTTTTAAGGCTACGCAGTCATGTTACTGTATCATAAGAAAAAAGCCATGCATATAAGATGCCCGCCAATATTTATAAATCAATGTTCTAAGGCTACGCAGTCATGTTACTGTTACATTAAACTGTTAAAAAGCCATGCATGCACGGTAGCTGCATATATTTACAAATTAATGTTTTAGAGCTATGCCGTTATGAAGATTATTGAAAGCCAAACATGTCTGTTGGATATGAGTCATGTGACACGTATTCGAGATGTCTGATGGAGATGATTCTATCATAATCGGCTGGCCGCATTTCACTGATATAAAATCGTGGGATGAAATAACAAATTGCAGGTTTTCAGAAAGCTACCCCAATCACAATGAATCACAAATATCAAGTACAGAAATGATGCAAGTATTATGTAAGGAATCAAAAACGTTATAATATATTCACATATTTGAGCCATATTATGACAAATTAGTACAAGTAGTTATGAGTTCATGGTAACAGATTCGACTTTTGTGATAATTATATTCATTTTTATTACCATATAATATAATCCATAATAATTTATTGGATGTATTATTATTCTTATTGAAAGAATATAACGATTCATCCATACAGAAATAAGCACTTGCAGACTCAGAAGATAGTAGTATTTTCATCTAATATCTTTACTTGCAATGTAAATGGTAATCTTTTTGAGCTGCCGAAAAATAAAGGAAAATATGTGAAGATTATGATTTTGTCTCCATAGTAAAGAGACAACGAGGCACTGACTTCCGCAGAGAAGTTCTTCAGAAAAGAGCGCAGGCTGTATTCGTGTAAAATCGACATCAACACTTTTACTAGCGTCAAGTGACAGCTAGTGACCAAAAGGTTATTTTTATCAGTTTCCATACTTTTTCACGACAGTATTCAATAAGGATACCAAGGGCAAGGTTACTGTAATAATTGAGTATACGTTAACAAATTGGTTCGATTTCATTATGCCTGACTCTGCCAAGCGGATACTAAAAAAAGGTTGAATGACAGTGCAGAGAAGTAACATTAGAGATTTTGCTCTAAAAAGCAATGCAGTCCGCGGCTCGTCGTATATTTCTGTATTACAGATCTATCAAGTTTACAGTGACGTTGATATTGAGGAAGCTAGAAGCACTAGATCTCCATCAAGACGTTGGAGTGGCTACATCACTAAGCCGAGTGTACGTGCAAGTGTGAGTGACCGTGCACGCAGGAGTACTAACTCACAAAGCATTCTCATAGAGAGTGCTTGATAACGATTGAAATCTCCCCTGGGAAGCAAAGGTAATCTGAATTCGTTTCCTTGACTATGATGGACTATAAAGGTTCTTTTGCTACTATTTTAAATGTCCCTGTGACCTTAACAGTGTAAATACTGGTAGAATTAAATAGTTTAACATTAAATGAATTGCTGGCCAATGGTTTGAATTTGTTAGTGACACGAGATGAAAAAATAATATCACATATGAAAATTGTTTAAAGTTGAGTTCTCATAATCCGCGGAGCGAGTTTTTTGAACTGTAGACATTATATTGACATCATGCATTATGTCTAGTTAAATGAGTCAAAATTCTCAAGATTTACGTTTGAAAATTTCGAACTACCTTACAGACTTGAAATATTTTTATTTGCCATCCTTGTTCTTTTCGCTATACTTTGCATAAGTTTGATAAATATAGAAACAGACTATGAAGCACAGTGACATTAAATGTGGCGCGATGCTTGAGCGCACTTATTAAGTGCTCTCACATTTCGCGATGTTTACACAACACTTATTAAGGCCGATTTGGGCCACTTCACATTTCAGAGGCGTCATGTATTTGTCGAGCACCTATAAACAGGATCATGATACTGAATGATACGAGATGGAGACTGGGACTCAAGAAAGAAAGTTGTAGTGAAGTTGGAGGTGTATCTGTGTATGGGAGACGCATATTGAACACATAATTATGATTCAATCAATGGATATGCATATCGGCTGGGAGAGCCGTGGCAATAGAGGGATTTACTCGAGATTTTTTTTCAGAACTTATATTGTTACTTTTAATATTTGAAGTAGACGACTGTGGTACATGGTTTGGGTTAATCTATTTTCAAGGCTACATTTGACGTTAGTTAAAAATACAATTATGACCTACAAGAGTTGTATTTAGTGAAATGCGAGAAGATCTTCATTTGACTTATTATGCTAGTAAGATAATTTTTTTTATGAAACTTCCAATCACTTCAAATAAAATAGCTTTCACTCTATATATAATCCGTTAGACGGTAGTGTGAGAGACAGGAGTTGACATGTCTACAATTCAATTAGAGAAAAGAGGAGAACAATATGTGGACAGTACAAAGGGAGTTACAGATCCTAAATTGGGTACAGAAAAATATATCGATGAAAAATAAGTAACTGAGGCTAACAGATTGATACCAAACTTTAACCCTGCCCTCACATAGCGGTGTGAGTATTTGATGGTGAAAGCGATGTACAGAAACGGGAAACACATGTTATACAACAAAGAAAATAAACGTTGGCTAACAAAGAATTTATTATTCTCAGATCTATATCGATGTTGGAATAAAATAATAATAATATAAAATTCCATTAAAATTGACGGAAATGCTATACTATATATTTACAACTCATAATAAAAGCATTCTTATGAAAGGGTATTACAACTTATGATGAATGATTATTTTAATGACAAGACTGCTTGGACATGAGTTTTATAATACAGATTGTAAGTAGTTAATAAGTGCTATCTGTAACTGTGAGTAGGATAAAAACACCCCGGTAGTTTCTTGCTGCTTCTTCTCCCGGGCCCTTCTCACAGTAGGGCCTTGTTGAAGCATTGGCGTAGCTTGCATGACTTACAAAAAGTGTTTGTAAACCAAACCAATAAAAATATTTGAATTTTATACAATAAAGAAGGGATGTAGTGTCTATGCATAGCGGACAGTCTGTGGCTAGCGGCGAGCGAGTGCAGGTGTGCGCTCTGCGTATTCATACCTCACCTATTACAGAGTAAAGCGTGTGTATTATTGATCCTCCGAACACTACAGGGATGTTGACTAATTTTAGGATTCAATTTTATTTTATAGATAGAACCTCAATATTCACGAAAAAAATATTATAAAAATAATAATCTTCAATTTAAAAACAAAAATTGATAAATAAAAATCATTATCAAATTTCCCACCAAAAACGTCACGTGACGTCACTAAACGATATTCAATACTATCTGTCTGCTAAGTTTGTTGAATTTCCATATAAAATTGTTCCAATGACGTCATATTCTCAAAATGGCGTTTGAGGTCACGTGACAGTGATTACAATTTTTAACATTTTAAATTAATGATATTTAATTTATTGTTATTGATTTCAATAAAAGAATCATATTTTAGGCATTTAAATGTTACCACTAATATTTTAGACATAAATTTATATTAATTTATAATTAGTGTCAACATCCCTATTACCGTAGAATTTGCGAAAAGCTGTAGAATTTTCTACGGCCACAGGGCTGCAGCCACAGAACATCTAATAATTAGTTAGAAGGGGCATAGCACGTAATTTGTATGGGAACCGCTGTCGCCGTTTCAATAAACACTACTAACGAAAATGAACAACGCACGAGGATTGTTATGTGTGCATGAAGTAGGCGTGACTCTGTAGCTAGGGATTGATTGTCGATAAATTTTTATCAGTATTTATTTTCGCAAGGTATACTTATTCATTATATACTTTTATACTTTTTGATTGAAATTACTTACTCCGTCGACAGACTCATATTTCATCATGGCCTCCGAAACAAAGTTTTTTCCAATTACCGCACATGAAGGCATTTTTACGTAATTAAGTCGCAGTATTTTGCAGTACTTTTCTCCGTTGGAGTTTGCGAGTCACTAAACAGCGCAATCGCGTGTTTTTGTGCGATGTGCGCATTTGATCACAGTATTGGCGCGCCTACCTTGCCCACAATTCCTTTCTAACTAATTATTAGATGTTCTGTGGCTGCAGCCGTAGGCCATGGATTTTGTGATTTTTTGGCCTGAAATCCGTAGAACACTGTAATAGCCGTAGCAATGGTAACTTTCGGGCAGTCGGACAGCAATGAAGGCTTATCGATCCTTCCAAGTATCTTTATCTATGTTGCAATAAGTAACGTATAGATGAAGTCTCTGTACCTACGTCCTTGAAGTAGACACTGCAAAAATCTTAAACTTCTGCAGCTTCAGCTAAGTTTACTTTACTATTCAAAATCTAGACAATACTCGACGCACCCCGGTAACTAAAACACTCAGGCCAACTAAACAACGGAACATGTATCCGAGAACGTGCACATTACAGACACAGAGTAACAGCGGTAATCAATTTGCCAGCTACAAATTTCCCTAGAGTTCCTGCACAATACAACTACTTCCACATGTTTCTGTCATCGTTGATTTAAATGGCAACGTTTGTGACGACGCAGTTCACGCATTACTAGGTAATGGTTTGAGAGTTTTGCGATTACTGTTCACAACTAAGTAGACTTATTCATCCTAACTGCTTGTGAACCACTTATATAGTTATTGCTAGGACCATAATTTCAGTTGGAACGAAAGACGACACTACCAGCCTTTTTACAAATACAAATTTCTTAGTTGCTCGAATATAATATAATACCTATATAATAGTGTGGTAGAATCCACAGTCCGTCAACTAAGGTATGCAAATTTCATTTTATTTAACATCTCCTTTTTTTGTAATTACAATATCCATATTCACAACATTCAAAGTCAAAGTCAAAATATTTTATTCATATAGGTATCATTGATACACTTATGCACGTCATTTTTTGGCTTTTCGGAAGGTGCTTTGTCATGGAGGAGAAGAAAAGCCTAAAGAAACTCCTCAGCACATCTTTTAAAAAAAATATTACAAAAATGATATTATCATACAAAAGTTTACTATTCTGAGTGGAACTGGTTGCAGAGCTAATCATTTCCATGCGTCTTTGTCATTTAAATACTCGTTTACACTATAATATCCCTTGCCTAACAATTGTGTTTTTACACGTTTTTTGAAAGATTCTATTGGCAAGTCACGTATTATTTTTGGGATTTTATTATAGAAATGTACACCAAACCCTATGAAAGATCGTTGCACTTTACTTAGGCGGAACGAAGGCGTAACTAATTGATACATTCTTTTTGTTTGGCGATTATTAATATATTCAGTCTTACTATTCGTTTTGATATACCTATTCATCTTATCTGTAATATCACAGATCCGTCTTCAAATCGGAAGCCACTAACTTGTACGTATTAACAATTTTTTGGAATTTGCTGTTTTGAAATTATAATCCGCTAATTGTTTATAACTATTAATAATTACTATTATTGCGGATGTAATTTGCGGTATACCTGTACACTGAGTTTTAGTCGTTGCATTGAAGCTTTAGTCATGGTAGGTTAGATCCACTTCTACCAAATCTCACCATTCTTTGTAACTATAACGTCACTAATAAATGAAGATACTTTAAGTAAACATATAATGAAAATAAATGATTGTAAGTCAATTAAAATCCCTTTGCGACATGCAATCAAGCTATGACATGCAGTCGTTAAGTAGAATTCACAGGCGCACGTGAACGTCGTACAACCGCAGAACATTACACGACTTATAGCGGTAATAAATATTCAGGTTTCCAACTCAAACAGAATAATGTTTCCTTCATTATTGAATTTAATGGTACCAGAAGATATTTGTGATAAGATATAATGATTCGTTTCAAGTTTAGGAAGTTCTTAAGGTGCACAAGACTACAAGGCTTACAAGTTATCACTAAATATCACGTAAAAGGCTAATACTCCTCTGTATCTTAAATATCACGTAGAAGTATATATTTCATACTTAATTGTATCTACTGCTCCCTTAACAGGGTGTGTATCAAAGCATCCGAAGCAGTAATCAGCGGCTAGCTGTCAGATCAGAGGCGGGAAGACACTGACAGGATCCTCATTAGGCCCACCTCGGAAGCGTTTGTTTATTACCCTCACGCCGCGGTGATTGATAAGAGGCAACCGTTGTTACCGCACGCACGCTCTTATTTATTTAAAGACTCGCTTCCTTCAAAACCAGATCCGAAGAATTCCTTTGTTAAGCAAAGCTAGAGGGAATAGCTACACGGACGTGTTAGTTAATCTGTTTGATCAATCAATTATTAGGTAACTTTACATGATTTAAACGTCGTGTAGCCTAAAGTAACTATGTTTTCGTGTCAAAGCGGGACGCGTACGAAATTTTATGTATATTTATACACAATGACATTATATACAAGACATGCCAACACGGCGCTAGAAGTACGCCAGTCGAATGTGCATAAGTATAGCGATTTCAATTCATACAGTTGATAGCTGCCGTGAGTGAGGCCGTCTTTGGGCCGTCTATAGTTTCACCAAAATGCCGAGTTGTTTTGAGATTTCGAAAAAATCATATCTCCAAATTGAATAAAAATGATGGATTACATACCATAGGTAAGTACATAAAACGTTATGTTAAATATTGGTACTAATATCGAATATTTCTTTTAACTTTTACTGACTGTTCCGTACTGAATTTGTTAGTGTGCTAAGTGTGCAAATGTGTGCCATTTGGTCATAGATCTCGTGACGCGCTGTGACGCGAGCGACCTCGAGCGACAAACACTAGCTGTCTTTTTCACTATTATTATGATTTTAGTAGTGCCATCCCTTTTACATAATTTATCAATGTGTGATCGGTTTAATGAAACAAAAGATAAACGTGTGTGTGTTGAAGCTCGATCGGAATAGATTTTTTGGTTGATTTCTAAGGGCATAACGTATCTTTAGTTATAATATCATTGTTTATACATTAATTACTATCGGTTCTGCGCTTAGACTAAAAGAAAAAAAGCTCATCGGGCATAATCCCGCAGCATAAATGAATTGGATGTATACAAGTGTACACAAAGCGGGACTTTTTGTTCTCGCGGGGGCCAGCGGGACAGACAGCGGGACAGACAGCGGGACAGACAGCGGGACAGACAGCGGGACAGACAGCGGGACAGACAGCGGGACAGACAGCGGGACAGACAGTGGAACAGACAGTGGGACAGACAGCGGGACAGACAGCGGGACAGACAGCGGGACAGACAGTGGGACAGACAGCGGGACAGACAGTGGGACAGACAGCGGGACAGACAGTGGGACAGACAGCGGGACAGACAGTGGGACAGACAGCGGGACAGACAGTGGGACAGACAGCGGGACAGACAGTGGGACAGACAGCGGGACAGACAGCGGGATAGACAGCGGGACAGACAGCGGGACAGACAGTGGGACAGACAGTGGGACAGACAGCGGGACAGACAGTGGGACAGACAGCGGGACAGACAGTGGGACAGACAGCGGGACAGACAGTGGGACAGACAGCGGGACAGACAGCGGGATAGACAGCGGGACAGACAGCGGGACAGACAGTGGGACAGACAGCGGGACAGACAGCGGGACAGACAGCGGGACAGACAGCGGGACAGACAGCGGGACAGACAGCGGGACAGACAGCGGGACAGACAGCGGGACAGACAGCGGGACAGACAGCGGGACAGACAGCGGGACAGACAGCGGGACAGACAGTGGGACAGACAGCGGGACAGACAGCGGGACAGACAGCGGGACAGACAGCGGGACAGACAGCGGGACAGACAGTGGGACAGACAGCGGGACAGACAGCGGGACAGACAGCGGGACAGACAGCGGGACAGACAGCGGGACAGACAGCGGGACAGACAGTGGGACAGACAGCGGGACAGACAGCGGGACAGACAGCGGGACAGACAGCGGGACAGACAGCGGGACAGACAGTGGGACAGACAGCGGGACAGACAGTGGGACAGACAGCGGGACAGACAGTGGGACAGACAGCGGGACAGACAGCGGGATAGACAGCGGGACAGACAGCGGGACAGACAGCGGGACAGACAGCGGGACAGACAGCGGGACAGACAGCGGGACAGACAGTGGGACAGACAGCGGGACAGACAGCGGGACAGACAGCGGGACAGACAGCGGGACAGACAGCGGGACAGACAGTGGGACAGACAGCGGGACAGACAGTGGGACAGACAGCGGGACAGACAGTGGGACAGACAGCGGGACAGACAGCGGGATAGACAGCGGGACAGACAGCGGGACAGACAGTGGGACAGACAGCGGGACAGACAGCGGGACAGACAGCGGGACAGACAGCGGGACAGACAGCGGGACAGACAGCGGGACAGACAGCGGGACAGACAGCGGGACAGACAGCCTGAAAGCGGGACGTAGTGCTACGAAGGTGTTCAAGAATTCTGGAGTAACATTGCTTTATAGAAAATAGAATCCCGGATAATGTTCTGAGGGAGAAAATAGTACATAAATATAATGGTTCAAAATAATTGCTTTCAGTATTCAAAATTATTTAACGCACTTAATTTTGAACGCACTAGAAACATCTTGTAAAGACGCATTTCGCAGACAGGAGTTTATGGAGAGTATTCATCCCAGGATGTGTAAGTAAGTGTATTTACTTAAAACCACTAGCATTTCATTGTCAATGAGCTGTATCTTACTTTTGTTCGCATGTGGTAATTTCTGACCACATGCGAATCTTATGCATACAATATACTATTAATAACTTCACCTAAAAATAAAAAACAAACAATTAGTATCTTAACATTAAATCACTTCATCAAGTCACAAAAAAACCCAAACTTCATAACAAATTCTCAGATAAAGCGGTATCTTCTGAGAGTCCTGAACTCCTGACGGCGTAATCTATCTTACGAGTAATTTGTGTGTTGGTAAAATTTCTCGTTTGTGTTAGCGATCTCAATCTGAGGAAGCGAATGTAGCCTAATGAGGCTGGACCACCTCTGTGGAGCTCGTGTCGGACCTTACCTTTGGTATTTGCCCTTTAAATGCTCTTGGCGAAATTCAGAATATCTCTAGTAACGTTTCCGTATCAATTATCTCTAACTAGGCAATTGTTCCACGCCATGTATGTGTCGTGTTTACATTATGTAAATGTTACTTATCGTTATTTACACATGCTTTGGTTTAGATGACAATGAATTTTACCAGAAAGGCCTTTCATATACCTTTGATACCTCTCCTGCAGGTAACGTGAGAATGAATGTTTTATTCATCGCGTAAACCATAGTGTGAGGTATCACTGTAAAAGTATTTTAAAAATATTATGGGTCTTCTAAGACCATTTTTAGATTTAGGGGTCCATTTGCGAATATTTGACTTTAAAGTGATAATTTTGATTAGAGTCAAGTGTCCCCCTCCCCGTTGGCTAAACGGTTGGAGTTTGCATCACGGCTATGTTAGCTAGTTAATGAGTAATAGTCGATAAATTTAATACTTCGGAACTCTACATTGCATCTGCCCGGTTTTAAATTTTAAACCAGAGATCGATAACAAATATATAGTTAGTAGGAATAAGTGTTCTGTAATTACTGTGAGTAGATAATATTTTCCTTTGAATCTTGCCGTTCCTCCGTCTCATGGTAGCGACGTACTGGAGAAAAACCTCGTTTCGAAAAACTTTATTTTTTCGATTTGTACTTCTGCGAATAAAATTTCATTGGTAAACCCTCTTGGTTCCGTATGGCGCAATGGTCACGACCAAAAGTTTGAACCGCCTAATTGCGTTAAATGTACATGCTCTAACGCTGCTTCGTGCGCTACACAGATAACATTAAAGATGGCGCTGATTGTCACTGAAATATTCCTAATTATGTAAAAGTACGAGCTGATCAATGCATTTTAGTAGCAGGCTAGTGTAATGATCGAATGAAAGGAAGCATTATCCGTATGGTTTGACATCGGTCTCTCTTAGCGGCTCTCTGACCGGTCTTAAGCCTTCTGCAGGTAGTAGATACAGTCTTCTTCAGGTAATCAGTTCAAGTAGTCTAGGGCATCATGAAAAACATGAAAATAGAAATGAAGGCATAGATCTAATAAATATAGGTCTAAGATAGGATCAAAACCTATTGTTTATCGTATCGTACGGATACAAAATTTGAAAGGCGTTGATGAGAAACGATCTTATCGTACATGGAATTGTTATAACGCTGTCTACCTTTATAAGGTTTTATAGTCTATAGTCAAAAATCGGCGAGAGTTGTTTACTTAATTAGCCGTTTTGTTAGTAAGTATTTCGAGTATCTGGGCCGTTTGGGCCAAAAGTCACCGAGTGTCGCCGTGCGTAATTGGCAATCGCGGTGCGAACGGCGATGATTTAGGGATCTCATTCTGTTCTTTGCTGGTTTCCAATGTTGTCTACAACAGGGAAAGAGAAGGTATTGCTTAACGTGTACGTGCAGGAAAACGTCATTCCTGCGTATTCTTCACGGATAGTGTCATAAATCACAGTCGATGTTTTCTCCCGCCAAAGTAGCTAAATGTTAATTTAATTTCTTATACACTTTTAATTTAAAGCATTAGGGACATGTGCATGATCAGAAGGCAATATAATAATAGAAAAAATCTAAACAGTTAAACGGAGGTAAACCGAACATTTTGTTGGCGATAGTATTTGTTTCAGCTTTTTGTATGTGTGTCAGGCACACGTACATATATTATTTTCTCTAAACCTGTGACAGTCCAAGCCTCCATACATTATTGGTCACACAAACCGACTGTTGTATTCTGTTCCATGAATTACGATTGCGGAGGCGTGTTTCCTTTGAAAGGATCTCGTGAAGTGGAACGCGTCGGTACATATTTTACGTCCATTTTATATTATCTTTTATTTTATCAATGCGATATTAAGATATACGATTGAGATAAATAATGTTTGCTTGTTTTTTGGAACATTAATATAAATTTATCAATATCTCGGATTACTCTATAGCCTGGAAGAAAGAAAATGAAGTGATATTTTTAAAGTTTAGCCGCTTCGTATTCGAAAACTTTTGAATTGGAAACGCAAACAAGCAAACTGGCCACGAACTTGAATGTGCTTGCCTAGACTGCCCGACGAGTTGTCAAATTATGTGACGACCCGCAAACGTAGCGGTTACCATGCCAGACCACCGTTCGAAGGGTTCGATTCCTAGCGAGGCAAAAATTTGGTTTGTGTTTTATGTGATCATGTCTTTCATGTCTTTGTGTTTTCTCCATAGCACCTGCAATACAGCGAAAGTGTGTTGCATTAAGTGACAAGCTAAAAATATACAATCTTCTTAACGGAAACTATCACCATAGACACTTAACATCCCTTCAATGAAGGAGTTTCTATTTATTCGTCCTGCAATGACCAGAAATTTTCACAGCTGGCAACACTTTAATAATTCGAAAGCAGCCACACATGGCATCACGGTACGACCGTCCAATGAAGCTTTCAACTATGTATGCGTTCCTGGTAATCTTGATTTAATTTGTTTTTACGAGCCCACGGAATTGTAAACGAATGGTTTAATGCGATTCCGAATGTTGGCGGCTTCCGAAGCGTTTCATGATGGCTTTCATAATATCTGTCAACGTTAATCTTTCCGCTTGCCCCAATGCGGAATTTGGGTTCTAAGAAGTATTTAGGGATATGTGACCCTTCCGTAGTAGTTCTTCGATCTTTATAAATCGAGTATTTTTATGCAATATTTAAAATTCGGTAAATTGACGTTTCTGTTTACATTTTTTTGAATGAATGATTTAAATTATGATTTTTATAATTAAATTCTTCATCTGATGATTCAATCAGCGTAGCAATGTGAAGGGCCCTGAGTTCGATTTCCGTCCAGGGCATGTATTTATGTGACAAATAAAGGTTTTTTTCATAAGTCGCGATTGCTTATAAGTTGTTATCCATGCTAATGGAGACAGGATTAAAAAAGTGTGTACGTTCGGAAATTTTTATAAAAAATTTTTTTGAAGGAGAAATAAAGAAATCATTCATGACACACTTTTGTGAATTTGATCATAAACTCCAACGCAACGCTAATATTTAATTCGGAAGCGCTGCCCCACACACGCGTGAATTAATAAAAAATCTGTTAAAAATTCCCACGTGGCCAGTAACACAGTCACACCTCCTTATTGGGATAGGGTTTTTTATTCATTCATTTAGCGTTATTGGCACTCGCGGCCACTAATTAAATTAGCACCCACACTCTCTTATTAATAGGTGATAATTAACGAACTTCTTACTTTCCAAGTAGCGTGCCCACGAATTCCGAAGTTACGAGTTACATTTGAAGAAGCTATTGAACACCGGCTGATGTAATTAATGCCTTCGGTTTCAACTTATCCGATCTGGCCAACATTGTTATTGTGTCTTACAACATTATGTGTAAGGGACATGGAGAAGACCATCAGGTGGTTCGATTACTCGTTTTTGGGCTTTTTACATTTAAAATATTAAAAAATCTGTAGCCTATATTTGCTATTGATTAGTATTTATTGTTGCCGATTGGGTCTAAACAAGCTTTCTAGGAAGATATCTCACTAGCAAACAATCCAAAGGTATAAAAATGCATCTCTTTAAAATGCATCGAACTCGGAATCTATTCGGCCATCACTTAATGGCTATCAGTGGCTATCAATAGATATTGAATAAATCAAGAGCAATTACAGTTACTTAAAGTTTGATTTAAACACTATCTTATTTTTATACGATAATGTCGATGGCTATCAGGTGATGCAAGGGGTAAGCGCATCTTATTAGCGGTAAACGGTTTAATGAGATGCAATATTCATGTCTGAGCTCGTCCGACGTGTTTTGAATTGCATTATCAGTCGAGTGATCGCACTCATTCTGGGAGCAAAATAATCTATCGATTATTACATAAGTTCATGGTTTTATGTGACTAGCCGATAAACAAGCTAACGATCCACTTGATGGTATGTGGTCACTGGTCACCGATGTTGCCTTTGGTGGCAATGAAAGAAAATGAGAGAGAAAGAATGAAAATCAAACATAAACAATTACTGTTACTTCACTTGTTACCACCAGTCAAGCGTGAATAAATATCCATATTTTGACTACCAACTCTTGCTCAAAGATGACAATCAATTAATCGTCATCAGTTATGTAATTAATTAATGTTGTTTTACTTAATCAATAATTATGTATTATTTTGAACAGGCCGAGCAGTCTTAGACCGACTGAGCAGTACAACGCTGACCGAGGTGACGGTGACAAGCGAAGCGGGAAGTGGGTTGCTGCCCGCTCCGCTTGACGTGGCACCGTATTCCACCGTGAATGCTAACGCTACTTGCGGAGTGCACGGACCTGAGGAATATTGTCGGGACACGCCAGGGAAGTGAGTATGATTTTGTTTACATTTTTGAAGTAGAAATAATTTTACACTCAGAGAGGGGACTCGAGCCCAGCAGTGCAGCAGTTATGGGCTATGATGATGAATTATTTGAGATCTGTGGGCTGCTTGAAACTCATTGGCAGCTCACATGTTTCTATAGTATACTCATATTTTACCTTATGATGAAACGTCTGTCCACTTATTATCCAGTTATGTCCACTTATTGTCCAATCATCACGATTCGGTAGGAGTTTCAATAATTATAAAATGCACATTAAACGGGAGAAATTATCATTAACGGGATTCCTACTCAAGACAAAAAACATTATATGAAATAAATATTTGTATGCAATCTATTGAAACTGTAATGGTTATTGATATCAGGCGCGGCATCGTATGCGACGTCTGTGAAGGTCCCGAGGGCTCGCCGTCCCGCAGACACCCGGCCGTGCTGGCCGTGGACGGAGACCCGGCGACCTGGTGGCAGAGCCCGACCCTGGCCACTGGCGACGAGTATCGCCATGTAGAACTTGTCGCCACATTACCTGACGTAAGTAAAGTATGAATTGAAGTTTAAAGTGGTATTCAAGTGTTGTATTAGAGGCGTGATCTGTTGCGGTTCGTTAAAATTCAAAATCATTTTGTAACACCAAAGATATTATGAGGCATCTTTGGGTAACACTGATGTCACTGATACACTTATGCACTTTTATTGAATAAGTTATATTTGCTATTAATAGTATGTAGAAGAAATGACATGCAGATCTTATAACTAAATTAGTACTATATTAAAAAAGTATATTTACAAGAAATAAATGTCACCCAAAATTCCTAAATTAGGCATTGTACCCAGAACGCTGGCAGCATTGCCCCGCTGTATTTATTTATTTTATCTTATATTTGTAGTTAGGTGATGTTTGTATAATTACCAGGTCAACAACTTTTAAACACCTACCACCATCAAACTATACTCAGCTTGCTTTAGACATAATTCGGATTACAATGGGAATATCCGTGATCCATAAAAAAGACATCTTCTTTAAAACTATTATTATTATATCATGTGAACGATAAATAATTGCTAGGTAACAAAAAAATCTGCCGTTTATCATTAAATTGGTTCTTATTAACTGTTCACGAACAATGTGGTAAAGAATGGTGTCGAAATTTCATTTAATTAAAGTGATAGGCGGCAACGTAAGACAAAATTTTATGTCAGCGAGAATTAATGCCCCTTAACTACAAACGTGCTTCAGATATAATTATCGGGCTACTCGCCGCTGAATAATAGCTGGTTACAGAGTAAGGAAAGTTATGAAATGGTCACTGATGGCAAATTATAACATTGCGCACGACATCCGCTGGGTTATGCTAGTCTTCATAATTTCCTTATTCTACATCACTTTAATTTTGTTCGCTGCGCACAATTCAATAAGCATAATGTTATTTTTCCATTTTGAATATAATTCTTATGATACGAGATTATTGATTAGTAAGTATTCAAGTAGTATCTTGACGTGAAAAAAAATTTATTGCCACCTATTGAAATTACAGACAGTTTTGTTACATTCATACAATAGTAAGTTGTAGTATTATATTAGATTTGTTTCGATTAGCCAGACAAATCCAGTTAAATACTAGCTCACAAACTAGTATGTACAGTCTGGATACAAATTAATTAAAAGCAAAGATTAGAACTAAGAATAAGTTAACGAGACTACCTGCCGGTGCCGCGGTGGTGGCGCTCGCTGGTATGTGGTAAGCGTGACCATTTTAGGCGCTGCCGCAGACTCGCCCACGCTCCGTCTGACCCCAGCAGGAAGATACTGTTTACATTATAAGCGGAAGCGAGACGAGTTTTTAAATAACTATATTTTTCTAACATTATAAGTATTCATCCATCAAAATCGATAATAAACCGAGAGATAACATTTTAAACTAATTAATTAATTTGTTGTACATACTTCAATTTCATTAAGCCAATGCCTTAATAAGTTATTAGTGTTATTACTGATTCATGTGTATAAATATTAATAAGCGAGATAAAAGACCAAAAATCAAAATTGCATAATTGCACGAAAATCTTTGATGTCTCTTTGATTCATGCTGTTCATATTAAATCTATCCCTAGTCACATCTTTATAAATTGAACATCTCGCTCCGTCTCTGTACTTAGCGCTACTTTACTTATCGATATAAGAGAATATCTAGTGACACATGCACCACCGTTAGTTCACCGCGCTGGCGACCGCAGTCGTGAGACTAACGGGTTTGTCATCGCTTCTGGACCTGGTGTCATATTCCATGCTTTGATGCAATTGGTTCCATGCAATTTCCAAAAAAAATTGATTTGCCTACTCTGGGCCAGAAGATGAGTAAGCCCATGTATGTATCTTGCTGTGATGCCTAAGGTAAAGGTGTAGGTATGTTCCATCACCAAACCAGATTTCAAGTATTGTAAGAATATCCCCATGGCATAATTATGTAAGTTTTTCTCTTTTCTTCGATTTCAGTGTGAGATAAGCACTAAATGTGTGCATTGGCAGCGATTTTTAGTTCATCATCAGATGCACTTGCTCTTATGCTGGATATAAACAGGATTTTTTCTTGCATAGCATTGTGTACATTATGAAATTATTATTGTTGTCTCGTTCGCTCCGCCAGACTCAGCACATAACCCAAACTGCACGGCGCTATGCTCTCCGTAGCTACTTATTCACTGACTATTATTCAGTAAAGCGTGTTCGCAATGTACCGCGATTTATGAGGTGTGGTTCCGTATTATACTATAATTGTTT
Organism: Thymelicus lineola; assembly: GCA_963932265.1. NCBI lineage: Eukaryota > Metazoa > Arthropoda > Insecta > Lepidoptera > Hesperiidae > Thymelicus > Thymelicus lineola. Next base: position 19,013,099 of record OZ010683.1, on the reverse strand, counting down.
AAAGTTATTGTGGCGGGTCGGGGAATGATAAGGTGCTATTTGGTTAATGGTTTTATTGGCTTCAGATCTATTGATAGGTATTTCTGCTTCTTGTATTATAGACAGATTAATGCAACGTTAATAACGCAGCGCGTTTTAAAGAGCCCGGGCCTGGATGGAATGGCGCCGATAAGGGAAGGACTATCCCTTCTATTATCTGTGAGGCACCTATGTCTCACAGTATAGTAAATCGAAAAACAGATAGATGATCATAGAATGGCCACTAACCGCAGTTCAGCCGTGATCTCGATCCATTCTGGTTCGAAATACATGTAGATGTACTTATTGATTACCTACCTACATAAATTTTCTCAATAACGTATCTAACGTACCTATATAGTACACAGGTATGAAATATATTTTCTTTCATACACGAAAGTTAATTTAACAACCACTTAATTCCTTAATACATTTCAATTATTTAAACCGTTCAAGTTCCGTTGCAAGTTACGTATTAACTCATCACTGTCACACCACGGGTCACACCGTGTAAAATTACACGCCATTCGCCGCAAAGGGATGATACATTGCATTTTAAACGATACTAATAGCTGTCTGTTTATCGGTACTTTTAACTGCTGCTGCGGTATGGATTGTAGCTTACCATATCACTGGCTTATCTGTTCAACGGCTCAAAGCCATGAATGAACCTTGGCAGCTATGTCGTGATCACGATCAGTAAACATGGGTCAAAATATTTGTTTAAAATACATTTATTATAAAGTATAAACTGAAGTTTTGAAATCATATGTTTATGATTTTAATAGGTGCAAGTTAGCAAATGCATAATAACATAACATAACATTACGGAACGTTTTTGTATGTCCTGCATATCAAATTCTTTTCTAAATGCACATTTAAATCCAGAGGATTTTGTTTTGTTTTGTTTTTTGGTTGTTGTTTTGTTGTTTGAATTTTGTATTTACAGGCCTTATTAAATACTGGCAGCTAAAAATAAATATACTTAGGCGAAATTCATTTTTAGTGCGTTCTTGTAACCAATTCAATGAAACCATGCGCAGTGTAGACATTGATATATTTTTCACCACGCGCCGCTCAAAACACACATTAATAACTAAGGATTTCTTTTTCATTTACAATGTTTTTAATTTTGTTTGTTTATAATATTTGTAATTATGCTTTTTTATTATTGTTTATTTGTTACACCTTACCACAATTGTAACATATTAGATTTCGAAATGTGAGTCTTTTACCCTATTATGTAAGATTCGAAAATTTGAAAATGGCCTTCAGTCACTATTGTTCCTAGGTTACTCAATGTAATTTTAGCTGTATGGTTTCCAAATATAAAAAAAATAAAATAAATAAATTAAAAACATACACAAAAATTAAATAAAGGCATTCTTGCCAGCGCAGGCGCCGGTTGTGTCTGGGCTCGATAACTGCCATCGTCTATCGATTACCCGTGATATCGCTCGGTGGCGATGATACTGCGCGCTATTAACGATACTATCTTCTTTGTTGCGCATGCGCATGTCGCGCCGATATGGTACTCTAATACCAATTTAGTTTTGATGTTATATGATGCGATTGGTACTCGATTTATGATGTTACTCTTATGAAATACCTATTACCTTTAACGTAACTGTTAGATAATACGTATTAAGTAACTTATGTTCATTTTAGTAGTTTTTGTGTTTAGGTACTCATTTTTATACTTTGTACTGCAGAGCTCGGCAAATAGTAACTATGTCGTAGTTATTGATAGCTCTCAGATCATTAATTACAGTCGCACAAGCAAAAATTTGACAATAATGACATTCCGCAATGCAGTAATTTGGAGAATGACGTTAGTACCTATATTATTATCATGTAGTTCATTGGGAGAACGGCTCCATACTTGCGTAAACTTGTTATCGACATTATTTTAATTTAAGCCATAAACAACGCTTACATTGGATAAGATTAAGATGTTGATAAGATTATGATGTTTTTCATAAAAACTAAAACAATGTCATGCATGATTTTCATTTAATTTAAACATGATCATATTGTGATGCTTGCTATACAATGTATGATGAATGGGCAGACGAGCTTCTTGACGGTAAATGGTCCCCATCGTCCGGTAACCAGTAACACCACAAAATACATCAAGTCTAAAATTGTTTAAGCAAGAATTGATTGTAAAATACCTTATTTAAAAGATGTGTAGAGGAGTTTCTTTCGCCATTTAGCCTCCTTTTAAATTAGACACATTTGGTAAATAGTGATTTAAGCACAAAGAATAAATGAGTGATAATATCCCAGTGCTTTTATTCTACAAGATGAGTCGTCTGGAGTCGAGTTTATATCTCAGAAGTATGTTTTATGTATTTTGCAATAATTTGAAAAACTTTTTCATCAACTACATTTTTGATCACGAATTCCATATCAAAGTTTATTACATGAGACTGGTTACCGATGTCTACAGTTTGCAGTGGCCAGGCCATACACCAGTGAGGGCAACCTGTTTAGTACACCGTACCAACAAAATATTTCTTAGACAGGGGCTATTCATTTTCTTTCTAAACACCACATAAATTGTTTAAAAAGATTACAAAAAATTAAAAAGTAGCTACGCCACTTTAACCGTATCGATAACTAAAGCGAACAGGGTTGGTCATAAATAACTAGCGACCACCCGTTGGTGAAAATAAGGGATAGCGAGGCACGGGTTAAATTTTGTAGATTTTGTAAAGACAAGTATTTTACATTATGTTTTAAGCTGTGTTCAGTATAGATAAATTAATTCATTCTTTCATTCTTATTTTTGTGGATTGTAACAAAGTTAAAGTTTTCGATATATAAATCTATGTGCGTTCCAAATTAGTATACCGTGTGTGTTGCACATAATGCATGAATAAGAACAGGAACAAAATATCTATTAACTTATACTCTAAAATAAAAATTCGGAAAGTCTTGTCAAGTGGCAACAAAATGGACGCAGGTCGCACTACCGAGTCTGGCTACTTAGCAATTTGTGTCCACTCGGGATGGAGTTCAATGTTAAATGGGCGTTCTTAAAATATTTTTATAGATAAATGAATGGCGGGCGCAGCGAACAATAGAGATGGTTGTCCGGGAACAATGGAGGCAAATGGGCGCGTATCTGGATAATAGACCCGATACCGATCTTAACCATTACATCGCCGAGTGCACGGTGTAATGATAGGGGCATGAAGTAGTTGAACAGAAGGGTCGTTTGTTTTACTTCTTAATTGCCTTTGCAAGCATGTGCTTAGGGAAAGAAAGAGGGGTATTTATTTCATTTTCTTCTCAATCGTTTCGCGGTCATGGTCGTCTTGTAATCGCATTTCTGGCAGATGTATTAATGCTCTTTACAATCTCTCGCTATTTCGCTCGGTCATTTTTGTGGCCTCATGCAATAGCCCGCCCACAGCTTTCATTTGGTTGGTCCATCACATGGGCAATCTATCGCTTGACCTGGTACCAACGTAAAAACGTTCAATAGAGACATTGCTTCTCTTAAAGACATTGCCGAAGAACTAAAGTTATTGAATTTTACTTTATTTCATAGTTTAACTACGAGTAATATATTAAGTATGAAACTGATCACAACTTCACAAAGTTTCCGTAGCAATCGTGTTGTTGCTGTGTCGAAATCGGTTGGCGTGATATTGAGTTATTCGTCTATTTGTCGCGCACATACTTAATGCAAATTTAACACTTATATGGTTTTCTCATGGATGCCATTGTCAGATCTCGCTCTTTAAGTGGAACCACATGACAAGCACCAGCTTTTGGTTAAAAAAAGAATCATCAAAATCGGTTCACCCAGTCAAAAGTTCAGTCGAATTGAGAACCTCCTACTTTTTTTGAAGTTGGTTAAAAATATCTAGAAATTTCAGTTTGTAGTCGTGGACCCATAACTTCTGCTGTAACCAACATGTTTGTTCCAATATTACAGATATTATTGGTTTTAATTAGTTCTAGATTATCAATTCGTCACTGCACGTGTGAGCCTGACTCGGTTAATAAGTTAGAATGGAGCGAGCCTTCTGTTACGATAATCACATCTGTTATGGTTGTGTTGTTATCTATTTCATGGTAGATGGCACTGTAAATCATTATTGGGGCGACCACTTATTTTATGTTTTGCATGAGATCTTCACTGAACAATGTTTTAAGATAATTACTATAGTAATTGAGGTTTTTGTAAGGACTAATATTGGTTTCGAAGATCTTTTTGCATATTGTTTTAATTTATTTGTATTGTTTTAACTTAACCAGAGACATTTATTATAACATGCAAATAGGACTAGGTACAAGTAGACGCCCAAATTTCTGCAAATACAAGAAGACTCCCGAATTTCAATACATAGTTTATTGTAAAGAGATACATTTTCTTATCCCTAAAGAATTTCTTAATCGTTTCTCGTAAGTCAGCTCTAAATACGGTCGCAAGGTGCATGAAGCACCAGTTTTAAATCGCATCCCTCAGAAATGGGGCCGCATCTCATCTCGTCCTCATAAATCTTCCGATCTTAACGACCCTTGCAATAATGATGTAATCTTACTTAACTAAATATCATCCGCGAAGTTTAATTTGTATCGTCATGCACAAAATTGTTTACAAAAATTGGTGACAGCAACTGGGTTTGGCGTTAGGATCTTCTTTATAAAATAAATGTCTGTCTAAACAAAGACTCTAAAATACGAAAAGCGGATTTGGTAAGGTTAAGGTGTGACCTAAGTTATAAATGGTCACTACCAAACCATTATTCTGCTATCGAGAAAGTCATTACACGAGGTTTCAGGAATTGCTTACCGAGTAAAACCTTAGGTAGCCTTACGGCGCATGTCTGTAGTATCTGAGAAGATTGTTGACGTTAGTAGGCTCTTACAGAAATAAATTAGCCGTTTTGGGGCGGCTTAGAATAGTAACCATAAGAGGCGACTGAATCTGGTCCGCTGGTGGTAGGGCACCTCGGAGGGATTATATTGGTAATATTGATTTAATAATTAGTTAATACCATTATTACTACAATATTATTAATACTCCGTGGGGTTCTCTCGCTTGAGTCAGCCACAAATAACTTGTTTACCGGAGTGTCCCGATGTAATCCGAGCCACGAAACAACGTGATGAGTGTCGACCGACAGAGGGCGTCGGGGAGGTGCTAACTGGTGATTGATGACGCAGTGGAGTGTGGCGGTGTCTTTACGGTCTTTTTACGTAATGTACTATCGATACCGGTATACTTCTCAGTTCGACACGTAACATGATATTTATAGCATATTTATAATTGACTTGTGATTAAATTACATCCTTTTGTTTTTTATGATCGTTGATCTGTGGTAGTAAGGAAAAATACACTTATTGCCTATTGTTGCCTACTTAGTGTGTTGTTGTCGTTATTCAGATAGCATAATATCTCAGAAAAGTTTTTGATAATCTCGACAGAAATCTCTCGTTGACGTTTTGCGAGAATCTTTATGGAAAATATACCTAATCTAATCAGAAATTGTGGGTCAATGTAGGAAAAAATATTAAAATGAGATTTAAGTAAATCTAATTATAATAAAAAACTCAATTTGCTTTAAATCAGCGATCAGCGATAGCTACCAAATTGTTGGTATTTTACTTGTGCCTACACAGGCACTGTACAGTATTTCTCTGAAGTTGGGTCTGAATCCATGTTTACACCAGATGAAATTCATTTGGTAGGTACTATAATAATTCCTTTTTCATATTAAATCAATTTAAATGTTTACATATCACTGAATTCGTTTATATGAAGTAAGTACCTATTCTAAACGAGCTGCGAGCTCTCAGGCTATCGCGACAAGGACAGCATCTATCTGCAACTGCGAGATAAGCTGATGGATCGTCCTTATCGTGCTCTAGAACTTCTCGGAAATTATTTTTGCAGGGAAAACACTTGGTTTACTAAGTACACTTTTGTGTTGTGAATAAAAAAACATCAAAATTTCCTCAATTTGATTTTATCGCTTTTTACTTCTCATCGGGAATCGACTGCACGCTTTAAATTATGTCACTTCTTCTAGAACCGAATTTGATGATCCTGTCCAATTATAAAATCATCGAATTGGATCATCGAACGAAGCACTGTCCAAATGGTGTTTGGTGGTCCCAATTTCTGTACATTTTAAAGACATATAAAATTCTAATTGATAAACTTACGTCCACATTTTGATTGCAAAGACCTGATAGATGATATAATATAATACATACCTAGACAATAAATAGAGATTTCAGGTTACTAATCCTTAAGAATTTTCTTCGTTCTGAAAGCTTTTCAAAGTGGTGTGTGAGCTCGTTTGTCGGTTTGTTAAATCCATAAATCTATGGTTAAATCTTATTTTCTCATCCCTCTATAATGATTATGATATCAACGGAATGACAAAAAGGATAACAATTCATTTGCAAGAGGTACATAATATATTTATTTTCTTTTTTACAAATATTACAACGTTATTTTCATAATACCAAAAAGACAAACAAACACAACAAAGAAGTTGTAACAAGTTTTACAAAAAAGTTCATTAGTTCGTTAATTCATGAGTTTTTCTGAAAAAAAACATGAATTATGAAGTGAATGTGTTATAGGTACCTAAGTATTTAAGCATTGTGCAAAATAAAAAAAAATTAAACACGTTGTTGTCTAGGAGGAAAATCTTATATGTGACAATATAGCACAGACCTTATTCAGTTTATATAATTTAATCAAGAGTAAACAGTAAAGAAGCAAAAAGTGTTAATACTCAATAAATAAAAATTAAGATAACTATTGAACTGAACGAACTGTAACTTGGCAACCATGCGTCACATATTATTTGAATACAAATATATCACCACTTTATACTCTGTCAATGTGACATAAATGCATTATCTAGATAATATGAGTGCTAATCTTGTGATACACAAACAACAGGATGTGGAATTCTAGAAACCCCCATATCTGTAATCTATAAAAAAGATTAGATTGTTATTCTTTGTTTATACTAAATAAAGCAACATAATCTTAAATTTTAACAAAAAATAACCGACTTCAAATGAAGTACATCCAATAAAAGAATCATCGAAATCGGTTGGCGTAATATTGAGTTATTCGTCCATTTATCGCGCACATAATGCAAATTTAAGACTTAATATATGGTTTTGATGTGGATGCCATTGTCAGATCTCGCTTAAATTTATGTGGGACCACACGACAAGCATCAGCTTTCGATTAAAAAAAATTGTCAAAATCGGTTTACCCAATTCAAAGTTCTGAGGGAACAAGCAAAAAAAATATAGTCGAATTGAGAACCTCCTCTTTTTTTTGAAGTCGGTTAATAAAATATAAATTAAATATGACTAAATATATTTCAGAAGTTAAGACTATTATAAATATAGCACCTATAATAGAGATGTACTTATATAACAGTGTCCTTTTGTATTAAAATATTATACCGTGAGCGTGAGAGTATCTTTGCTGAAAGGGGTGAAAGGCACCTCAGTAATCGACTCATAATAAATTCTTACAGTTTATTCGACAAAATTATTTCTATTATATAACAAATTTCAGAAAATTATTAAATTAAAACAATTAATATAAATTATGAAAATAAATTGTAAAAATAAATGCTTTGTCTATTAAATAATAACTAGGTACTTAAATAAATTAATATGTACTTAGTTAAAAACTTACTTAAAAAGTATTATAAATTCAATAGAACTTTTAAAAATGCTGCCTTTGAATAATTCATTTAACCGATCCTTATAAAATTATACACAATTATATATTTACATGCCTTGTACATACAGTGACTGTACAGTGTACATACATACACTTGCTTCGATACACGAAGCTGCAATTACCGAAGCATCATGAGTTATGATGTAAACAAGTAATTAAACATGATATTGCAACAATATTGTTTCCATCCTATCTTATCGTTATCGACACAACAGATCAATATTGTTAATACTAACAAACCACACAACTCGAAAGTAACGCTTTATTGTGGATTAGCTAAGTAGTTACTTGTTTTCCAAAGTTTCAAATTATTTACAAGTTCATCTAACATCAGTGAAAAAAAACAAAATTATTAATAACTGGTAATCACCCTCGCTTCGATAAAAATAATGCTGATTGTTTTTTTTTCGTTCGCTTAGAGCTTTTATTAACTTTCTTTATACCCAGCTAAGCTAAGCTAGCTAAGCTTGCTCTTACCGTTTTTACGCAAACGATCTTTAAATATATGCGCAAGAGAACGTTGACACTATTACTTCTGCTATAGACAATTTAAACTCTGACTTGAACATACTGAAATAGTGGTGCACTTTTGGATTAAGAGTCAACACACGTAAATGCCAAGTCATTGTAATAGGTAGTAGCCGCCAAATTGTATAAGTTCGATCTCAGTGCTGTCCCACCTTTCTTTGATGTTTCTCAAATACCTTTCTCTCCTACTGTCAATTTAATATCAATTTAATTTAAGAATCGACATGGACTCAACACAAATTAAAAACGTATGTGTCTCTGTCACTGCAAAGTTTTAAACCGCCTTAGGACCTTTCTCCCGATCAAGGTAAAAATAACTTTAGTGCATGCTCTTATCTTTCCCCTAATTGATTATGCTGATGTATGTTACAATAAAGTCTTAACAAATAAACTAAAGCGATATGTAAAATTTCAACTCTTTAGGATAAGATGAAGTAAGGTCTGCAAATGATTGTAAAATTTGACCCAAACAAACAGGGTAAAAATACAACCGTCTTAAAAACCTTCTCCATTTTGAAGTACATATATTAAAAACACTACAAATTTAGCCGTCTGTCACACACATAACAGCTTACAAACAAACACTTAGATGTGGAAACAAACCCACTTGCCAAACAAGCGAGCTTAGCGTCAGTATACTCTAGTATACTGCGCTGTCTGTTAGTCCGGCGCGGCGGCATGCGCGCTGAAGATACCGGCGATGCCGCCTCCATCCCTGTCGCTCCGGAGCACCATGGTCAGCGCCAGGCCCACCACGGCTCCGAAGAGCACCCCCACGGCCAGCAGCAGGAACCGCTGGGTATACGGCCATTTGGAACAGGCCCAGTACTGTTCGCGGACTACGCTGGAAATAAACATTTTTATTCAAAGCATTAAAATTAAGGCAGTTATAACCTTAAATTAAAATTTAAAAAGCCCCCGACAGTTTTATTCACACTTAACATACCTAAGAACACTCTCGATTAAGTCACATTTGAAACAAAAAAACTAGATCAAAATTGGTTCATCCGTTTGCGATGCAACATACAGATCCACAAATACACAGAAACGTCAAACTCCGCTTTTTTTCGTCTGGGGCTAAAAATTAAATTTACTGGCAACTTATTATGCTGATGTGTGAGAATCGGACTGCATTTTTGGGTGTGGTGTAACCATCGACGTTCGGTGTAACCGTGTAACTCACATTAAAAATTAAGGCCCCGTTAGGCTAAATGTGCTATTAGCAATCAAGCAATTTTCTAGTACCTTTGTTGCAATGGTGTGGTAGCGGGGAGAAGAGGAGCGTAACTGTATTTTATAATGAAGCCGGTTAAAAAAACATTTGGTGGCATTATGATATCATCAGAAAATGCCAATTATATTAGCATTAGCAAATTTTTAACTTTTTCTATAAATATCTTTGCCTTCATTTTTTAAATAAGCGGAGTCAATTAAATAATTGTTTTCCAAAAAAGGCGGTTATTGACATAGGTTTGAATCTTGTATACTAGAAGTATATTACATACCATATACAGTAATACAAGGTAATAATGAAACAGTAAAAGTAACTAAGACTGAAAGTAAAAAGATTAGTAGACTTATCTTGAAGTATGGTGATTACGATTACTGAAAAATGTAAGTAAGTTCCTTTTAATACTAGTCTTTGGGCTGTAAATTAAATTCTGTAAAAGGGTTCCTTCTTATATCTGAGTTTACCTCTCCTGATAGTGGAACATGAATCTAGGTAAGCGGGATAGACGAGACCTTGGAGTAACAATATTACATAGACGAGACTGAGAGAGATTGTTCGTACATGAAGGAATTTTTAAATAACTTTTGGGTGGACTTTTTGGCAATCATCTAATAAGTGACGCGATTGGTAGTTCTACCAGTGCGCATTGCAAAGATGGGCATGGAGCAGAATGGAAGAATTAGTGTAGTTTTTGGGGCTGTTCGACGGATACCATTTGATAATCGTCGATCGATCGAATAGACAACTTCGATACAACATGACAATTGACATTAACCAGTCCATTTCGAAGTTCGACAATCGATCGGTTGGTTATGTACGTATTCTTACCCCACTGAACCGCACCGTAACCTGCCTTAGTGGCCGGTTTAACATAAAAAAACCTTTTTCCAATATAATCGACGTAATCGGTTTTTCATATTACGTAAATTAAATAATCTATGTTTCGTACGTACACGATAATGAGTTTAGCTTTGTTGCTAATCAATTTTGCTATCAGTCGAATACGATTATTATACTAAAAGTGAAACCAAAGCGGGATTTTTTTACATTAAATTTACTGAATATTGCTATGTCGACGAACACTTTGATATCCTTTAAAACAAAAATTCTGAAAAATGTGTACAAAAAATACTTGTCTAGATGTCTGTGCTATATCAATTGGGTTCAGTGTAAAGAGAGTACAAATCACTTGCAGTCGGCATGCTTCCATCATGGGTCATACTTTTCATCTCGGCATTGTTTATCGCAGAATACGCTAAAGTTAATCTGTCATTATATCAAAGCAACAAGTTGATGCCTGCTTATTCACATTATTCACATGTTACTTAAGTTCCTAGGAATTTAATTGTTTGGGCACTACGAACAAACATCCTGGACAACAAAAGAAAGCTTTACTTTTATAAATAAACCTTTTAATTATTACTCCATAACGTTTTGTAACATACCTAATTAATACATGTATTAAAAAACGATATCTCAAGGCTGATAACGATTGAAGTTTCATATCAATTAACCGCAACGAATTAACATAATTTATCGATTGTATTCGACTGATTAATTTTGATTGAACAACATGAGTTTTTAATTTGTACTTGTTTGGGTACGATGGAAAATAATTATAATGATAGTAAAAATAATTTGTTAATCATGTTTAATATGCCTTATGAGTAAAACTAAACCACCTTTTTGCTTCGAAAAGCTATTTTCTCTTATTGGTAAAACTAATTGATTTCTTAAAAAATAAAATATTTATAATTGTTAACATTCTTTATTAAAATATGTAAGTACTTTAACAAAGGATGTATGTGGCTTCCGACTAGCGGCTTACTTGGGATTGGAAGCGGCACGGGTTTCTCATAACAATGAAGGAGGTCAACAGAATTACTTCATCACGCATCATACTTCAAATAGATAGACTAACCACCATAACCCGAATTTCTTGCACCTCATTCACAAACTGAAGTCATTCGTTCAAGAATTAATTATGCTATTAGTGCTATTATATTAAAATAGGTTTGCCTCTTTGCTATAGTATATTATGTAGATACAACTAAATTGACACGAATGGAATACCAACCTGGTCGGTCGCTCCAACACGACTGGCCCCCTCGTCCTACTCTCGTTGACACTGTTAACACTACCCACGTAGGCCGAGTTCACATACACAAAGTCATTGCTCATACTCGAAACCTTAGGCGCTACTCCCTTTTCGATGACATACATTTGGCTGTGTGTATGCCGCCTTGCTCTGTCTCTTCCCTCCACTTGTATGGAATGGAGACTGGGTCCGGAGTCCAAAGGTCGATTCTTTGACATTTTTACTCAACTATCACTGAAGTCACATAATCAATTTGCCACTGTCCAACACGCACGATGTTTTGTATTAAACTAAAGCGATAACCGCTTTCCGTTGCTGATAAATTTTATCAAAATGATAACAGACAGACAGGTGTGGCTTCTATTGGTATTCAAAGGTCGTAAGCTTGTTTGCTCAATGTTAATATATTGTGTCTATTTATAGATGGTACCTTCATTTAATTGGAGATAAAATTTGATATTAATATAGGTCTGTGATAACACTGATTTTGTAACTTGTGATGTTGCTACCATGTTAGCCTCAGGTGTTGACGGACGTCTTACCAATTCTGATGAAATTCTGAGCCATAGTATACATTTACACTAGGAGTATTGGCATCCTTACTATTTTTATAACTATTTTATGTTATATATTACAGGCTATAGTAGTGATAGCCTAGCGGTTAGAACGTTGGTCTCCCGAACGAAGGGTCCCAAGTTTAATTCCTGGCACGCACCTCTAATTTTCAAATATAGAGTAATAATTTCGTAATTTTCAATGAACTGCTCATATTTTGAGCTAATTATATATTTTATTATTTTTCTTATCTAGGTACACTTATTTATCTACACATTAAACATTATAACTGAATGTTATCTTTAATACCACCGTGCAGCGGTCGTATAATAATATTTTAGTACTTAAAGTGGACGTGTTGGGCTGGTGATTCGTATTTGCTAAAGCCATCAAAATGATACATTATTTCATTTCAGCTCTCAGAAGTCCGATATCCTCTACCAAGCGACGTCCTTCGCTGAGGTCTTTCACATTAGAAATAAGGAAGTTCGGGACTTCTCATTTTTAATTTTTATAAGTATGCTGCGCATTGCCCGGAGACATTCCTTCTCTCTGTCGCTGCTTCTATATCGTCAATAGGTTTATTAATACTGGGAGTGGGCTCTCCAGTTTCAGTACAATCTTCACTGGAAGCTGTAAAGTCTACTAGAGCCAACATACAGCATCCTCTTGTTATCAAGGACTAAAACTACCTCTAAAACATGAATAACCATCACAACCTGCAACTGTTGAATAACAGGGAATACAATAACAGGGTTATTTATTTGAGGGTTGTTAACCAAATCAACCACGCTGACCAAATTCTACAAGAATATAATAGATGATTCGATCCTGTATAAAAGTATCTAACTCGGCATATTACATTGCAACCGTCTCGTCTAAATCACTAACGGGCAAGTACCTACCTATAGTGGCAGGGTGCCGCCATAAGCAGACAATGGGAAAAACGCCAAAAGCAGGCGAGATGAGTCGAATGCCTGCGCCCGGCCACTCATTAGCCGCGCCATACAAGGCTCAGATCGCATCGTACACCGACGACGCGAATACCCCTTTAAGTGGACGCTTCTACGTACTCCGGCCTTTATAATTAACGTTATGTTCAAGTTCAGTTTTTTCTTCCTTAGCTCTTCAGTCTTCATGTAACTGGAATGTGGATTTTGTTAGTGAAGACGTCACGTGATTGAAAGATTTTCTCTTTGTCTTGTCTGCGATAGATTTATTGCCTGTTGCAATAAGTGTCTCAACAATAATTCTTCACCTTGTTGACATTCGTTATGTTTCGTCAATCTGGTTGTTATCAGAGTAGGTAGTTACGATACATCTTTGTTTTCTTATTATCAAGGAAAGGGTTTGCCAAGGTTCAAATTTCCTCTTGTTGACTTTCCATTTGTAAACAAAATTGCTTTCGTTGAAATTATCAACGTCCCCTTAAGTAAAACTATGCGCGTTGCTCCATACCTTTCTCTGTCCAATTCTACTTATTCGTGCAGTTTTGATTGGCTGCTGAATCGATTATTTAAATTCTTGTCTTTAGGTTTTCTTTGTGCTTGTTTAAGTAAAACTGTAACAGTCTGCTCAAGATTTAGGTACTGTGAGTTACAGTCAAAGTCCCGTATCTGTAAAAAGCCTTAAAATATTTATGGTATTAATCGGCAGTTACAAAGATGCACGTAAAAAGTTTGCTGTTAAGTCATAGTACAAAGATGGGCTATTAATTACGATATTCTACAATGTATTTCAACATAAACTACTAAAATAAGTTTATAGAGGTTATTAGAGGTTTTAGAGTTTTTTTTAGTTAAAAAAAACCTCTTCAAAATAGAAACATCACTAATAATTCGAAATCAACAAGACAAATTGTTCTAACGTTAATATTGGAAACGATCTATTCTGACTACCACATTGTAGTGTAACACTCGTTGTGATATGCAAATGGTTAACCAACACTCTAAGTACTGAACTGATAGCGGCGCGGCTGCACACGGATTATCTTCGAAGCTCCTCTTATTCTCTCTGCACTTTATCTTATTCTTTATCTGAGTACTTCACACTTGAATAATATTGAATTGGTATTTTTTAGTTTTTAAGTAGATACAGATATTTCTGTCCGCTTCCTTCACAAAACTAGATAGGTACCACAATCCAATTAAACAGCCTCTGTAATTCCAGATACATGCATGCAATTATGAGGATTTAATCCGGCCATTAAATTTTATCAAGGGACCCTTAAACTAGATAAATTATTGGATTAAGTATACAGAACCTAAAACGACAGACATTAGTTAAGTAATTTTCGCGTAAAGTAACAGAATTTTAGCATATGCAAATTGGTCCTCGCGTTGCGTTGACTGGGTTATTAAACTGTCTATTTAATGTGCAATATAATATTTTAACATAATCCTATTTAGGAATGTACAGCGAGTGCAACAAGACTTATAATACCTTATCTAGATGTACCAGATTGTAAGTCTGTCAACATTACGTTGACATAATATTTCAGTATAGGTTCGATTTCCCGTTCGTATTTAGCAAACAATGGGCGATTAGGGTCTGCATAATCAGTACAACGGTAGGCATGTCACTGCTGCGGTATAAACCTATTTATCTGAGGTGAATTATGACAGAAATTGCTCCTTGCTATCATATGGTTATTGGCTATTGCCGGTAGATATTAAAACCGCAATAGGTCTACGCTTTAAATTTAAGAAAATTTTCAAATGTGCTTCTTTGAAATTTTTAATCGCATCATATAATAGTTGGCTCTGTACCGACTGATGTTCCTGAAAAATATTATTTATGGGCATGTTTTTAAGTGATTATCGGTTACATAAAAATCAATAAATTTACCTAAAATTCTTATTATTTTCCAGAAAATGGAACTACTCCATGTCATCATCAAGTCTGGCCCTTCTCCACGTCCTCTAGCCTGGTCCATTGAAGTGTCATCAACCGAGGGCGGTGAAGATTGGCGCATGATTCGGGCTTTTGGAGACAAGGATCATTGCAGGAACCTTTGGGACCTGAGACCAGAGAGACGAAGACGAAAGGCACGGGGAGCTAAGAGAACTGGAAGAGCAGATAAAATAACTTGTTCTACTCAGTTTTCGAGCCCTAAACCTTTGGAAAACGGAGAGGTAAAAAAACATAGTTATTCGTATGATATGAATAAATCACACTATAGACTAGTTTATTCCCAAAAAGTTCATGTTAGTTAGCAATTATTTAGTAAATATTGCCAATTTTTTTTATCTTCCAGCACCTAGCTTCATTTCTCAAGTTTTCCTATTAATATTATACCTATTAAATATGAAAGTTTGTGAAGATGTATGGATGTTTTTTCCTCAATCACGCCACAACTACTTCACCGATTTGAAGTGAAGATAGATTATACCCTGGATTAACACATAGACTACTTTTAAACCCAGAAAAGTCCAAGGTTCCCGCGGAATTTGTTAAAAAATCGATATCCACGCGCACGAAGCCACGGGTATCTTCTAATATATAAGGTGCATTTTATTTTTATGTGTTTTTATAAAACTAATTTAATTAATTAAAAATTTCGTTTCGAAACCACTACCGCTGGCGAAGCTACCTTTTTGAAGGTCTAAAAGAATCTTCGATGTGTATAAAACGTTTAAAAAAGGTAATAGAATTACTTAAAACTTTTACTTAATGAAAAGTATAAATAAATCTCCTCGAATGAGTCATGGGTGTAATTTATCAGGACTGAAGAGTTCTCTCTAGATACCGAGCGATACACGAACCACAGCCAAATCTCAGAATAAAGAACTAAAGGCAAATACTGTGACTCACTGGCGAATGATATTTATCATAACAATTATGTTAATAGATATCATTTAGATAGATTATTTTAGATAGAACGATATACAACGTGATATATTGTTGTAATAAATTACGAGGTAATTTTTTTGTGACAATTTTTTAATATAAGTAGGTACAGATACTTAGTAGGTCTAGATACTTAATTTTCTTCTTCTTCTTAATCGTTTCGCTCTTGGCAGATCGGTCGGTGGCAGATGTAATTCTCTTCACAATCTCTCGCCATTTTGCTCTGTTGGTCGTCATTTTGGTGCACTCATGTAATGGACCGCCTAAAGCAGATTTGATTTGGTCGGTCTATCGCATGGGCGATCTACCGCGTGGCCTGGTACCCTCTACTTTGTCCTGCACCACCAGACGCTCTATGGAGTCATTGCCTCTCCTAGAGACGTGGCCGAAGAACTTAAGTATGCGGGATTGTACTAAAGCTGATAGTCGCTGTTTAATGCCGAGTTCCTCGAGTATGGAGGCATTTGTACGAAATTCCGTCCACGATACTCCAAGCATCTTTCTCCAGCACCACATCTCCAGGGCGTCGATCTTTTTCTTAATTTCTTAACTTAATTTTCAGACAGCTAAATAATTATACTTTTTGGGCAAGCCATTTAATTATCCACTAGAGAACGCGGGTCTCTCCTCATTACTGAGAATGCCTGGAACATATCTAATACGCTGTTCCAGTGTAAGTTGGTAAGATTGGTGGAAGGGTTAATTGCCTACCCTTTTATGCTACCCGAAGGCCTCGATCTGTACAGACTATAACAATCGGAACTGGAGGTTATTTACAAGGACGAGTGCTTATTTACATTATATTTAACCATTTTATGTAGCTGTTCACATATGTTTGTCAGCTCTGGCAAATTTCGACAGAAATTTCGACCCTACTAATTCTTTAACGTCTTTTACATTGGCTGGTCCAATGTTAAGCGGACTTTATTCAGGTTTTGTAAGACGACCACAAAACAGTCCTCGACTGATCAACATAATATAGGGTAAGCAGTAGTAACCCTGGCCCCCCTCCAATTAATCGGCCCTTCAATTTAAAATCCATTTATTAAAAGTTGTAATGGTTTACGAGACATGAAAAAATATTTTTATTTTTCTGTGTGTACAAAACTCCAAAATGTAATCAGAAGTTTTAAACTTAGCAGCTAGCAAAACTTAAAAAAAAATAATTTTGGCGCGCTTGCAACTAAAGAGGTGTTGTGCTGTGAAATCTGATAAGAAGTAAGTATTTTACAAGTAGATTTTCTATTTATCTATGTATTAATATTGTGTGATTTCTATTCCCATGTATTAATAAACATTATATTTTCGTTAATATATCGTGATTGGTGGAGAATTATTCAAAATAACGTAAAAATAGGTATGCTGATATTAGTATCCATAGCATATATGAAAGATCAATTGATTGGCATACGGACGAATTATTGTACTTAGTGATTTAATGCTGTAACTAGATGATTGGCCATGCTATTCATTATACTTTTTACTGATGCCAATATTTATACCGAGATATCTGCGAAATTGTAGTGATATAGGTACCAATGTTGATTCTAAAATAACTAAATTCAACATCTTTCCATCATACTAACCGATGTTTGTTCCTGATAATCTCAAAAAAAATACGGATTTCAGTAAAGTTTTCACTGATGTATTGCACGTATTAAGTTTAGTGTAACATTTAGTGTTTGTTTTATTAAAGATGTGTAAATCTAAAGAATCCCATGTTAATATTTTTTTGAGTATGGGCAGTGCGAGTATTAGGTATGGCATAAGCTATAGACTAATTTTTATAAATTACAAAGAAAAATTCGAGTAAACAATTAAGAACAGCGCGGCGCCTCGGCAGCGTTGGCGGCGGCAGAAGGCATTTCGCGGCTTTCCCGCGTTTTTTTATTTCTTCAACATCCTTCTAATTTCACTAATTTGGCTCAAACGCGGTTTAAATAATCATGCAGCCTGTCTCTGGGTCGTACAATGTTTGTGATTAATTTCTTATTTCATACTTTAATAATTTTCGTACGTTTAAATTTTCAAATGTACACCATTGACTCTATACTTCATGTATAGAGTGTACATCATGCATAGAGTCAATGGTGCACTTAGGTAAGTTTTATTTAATTTTGTTTATTGGTCGACATACATACAGAATAGTCATTTTTGAAGTTGGCTAATAACATCAAAAACAAGAAAGAAATACAAACAAAAGCGTATAACTTTATTTTTTCCCTTAGTAGTGACCTATTTTTTATTGTAAACCAACCTAACTTCCTATTAATAAGAATTCGATACACAAAAAAGATCCTGCACATTACTAACGTTAATTTTTATAAAGATATTTCGTAATTTGTATTAATTTGTATAAAGATTGGCCCCCACATGGTATAAACATTGGCCGGGCCAATAAACTCAAAGTACAATAAATGGCATGCCAATCTTTATACTTTGGGTATGCCAATCACTATACACCAAGGGCCAGGGATTGTACTTTTGACCCATTTTTTATGTTCATTGCAATAAAATTATGAATTTAATAAAACATTATTAAAGTTGTGATTTATCTACGTTATCAGTTTCCTAATGAACAGCTTAACATAAAATGTTTTATGTCTTGGAACCTTATTTCGTGAAAAAAAATTGTCAAAGTCGATGATCACCTTAAAGGGCCAATGATTGTACTGCTTACCCTACTATTCGTTTATTCATTATGATGATGACGACTATGGTGATGATAACGATGAAGAAGATAATGATACAAACCGTTTAATTCCAGATGCACGTGGGAGTAGGAGAGGGAATCCCCGCTCGTCGCGTCCGGATCTCGTTCCGGGCGACGCACGCGCCCGCAACGCATCAGTACTACACCGTCAGGGAACTGACTCTCGCTGCCAGGTGCCTGTGCCACGGCCACGCCAAACACTGCACTGTCACCCATAAGGTACACTCCTTCAATTTGTATTGTTTTATGGACAGTTAGTTAATAAATTATTGATTTGTGAAACTTATTTTATGGGTCTGCAAAGACAATTTGCAGAGCCTTGCAAGCTAAATGATAAGTGTTGGACATGTGAATTTCACAGCCGTAGTCTATACTAATAGTATAAAGAGGAAAGATTTGATTGTTTGTTTGCATTGAATTGGCTCCGAAACTACCGAACTGATTTGAAAAATTCTTTCACTGTTGAGAAGCTACGCTATCACCAGAGGACATAGGCTATATTATATTTTTTTATTTACTATTTTTCCCGAAGCGAAGCGAGGGCGATTTCCTAGTATAAAATAATAAGATAATATGATGAATTTACTAGGAAAGCTATCACGGCTAAGTGGTTAATGAGTAATAGTCGATGATGATATGTAATTTAATTTTGACATTGTATAGTGGTTCTTTTTGGTTATAATAATTTGCATATTTTTTAACTACTCTATCGAGTTGGGGACACCTGTAATGTTAGATGTAGTGTGATTTTATTAAATAAATAATAATAAATAAACTTGCAACTACGGACCCTACAATGTGCGTGGCTTGACATGCACTTGGCCGGTTTTTAACTATATTTTTTTCTACTTTTTTACCTTATCATTTCTATGCATTGGTAATACTAATGACTGTTCTTGTCTTTGTGTGTTGTCCATGGCACCCACGACACAGGGAATCCTAGTGTGGGGCTATGAGTGTGAAGCGTTATTATTGTTTTATTTCATTTCTATTTCCAGAGTGCAAAATGCTCGTGCCTCCAAGGCACCTGCGGCGCGCACTGCCAGCGCTGCTGCTCGGGCGCCCCGTGGCAGCCGCACCAGCCCTGTGACGTCACCGATGTGGAGGAAAAGTACTCGTGCGGGGAGCGCGGGGGTAGCTCGTTGGACGACTCCGGCGCTATTCTATGTGTTAACTGCACGGTATGTAGCTGCGACAGTTTCCTACTAATATTATAAATGTGAAAGTTCGTGAGGATAGATGGATATTTGTAACTCTTTCACGGAAAACTAGTAACTGAAATATTTTTCATGATATTTATTTAGCACATAGGTGGACCATAACCTAGAATAAGATTTAGGGTACTTATTATCCCAAAAAACACGGGAAATGCCTATTTCTCGAAAACCATCCTAATGATTACGATGAAAAATGCAACTTAAGCAACTTAGGGTCAAGAAATTGAATGAATTATAAAGGTTTCAAATTCAAAAAATTGCATTAAAACTAAGTGGCGCTTTTACTTCACCATCGATAAAATCATGGTTTTTCAATAATTTTAGAATGAGCACCACCAAGAAGATCAACTTTGTACTATTTGAAATATGAATTATTGCTTACTACCCACATGCCATATCGCAGTTTTTTCTACTGTAGGTGTAGGTACCGTAATAAATTTTAATTACCCTAGTTTTATCGTAACGTTTGAAAATTCCTGTTGGGAAACAGAGAGATGAACAACGACTAAATTAGTCTCAAAACTAGTATTACTTAAAAGTGATAAAATAAGCAATGCTTTAAATATGTGCAAATCAAATGTACTGTGTGTCTGATTCCAGGAGAATCGCGCAGGACCTCTGTGTGATCGTTGCCTCGTCGGGTTCTACAACGCACATCCTGACGGTCCTTGCCTACCATGCGAATGTGATCCCGAGGGCTCCGATGGTGAGGAATTTGATTAATTTCATCGCAACCGCAACAATACTTCAATTGTTATAACCATCAGTCATCATCAATTTATTCTTTTTTATTACGCTATGGAGTTTCTATGTAATAAAATTAAGTGTATTGTTAATGTTCTTCATGCAAGCGAAAAATAGCACCATCTGTCTTTCTTTCTCCTACAATTTATCCTCACGTAGTTAGAGTATCTCAATAAGCGTTGAATAGTGAGAAGTGAGCATTAGCATAGAAGACATAATATTATAGTACAATATAATACATATTAGTCCAATTGGACCGATTTAAGTACTACGTCTGAGTGTACTCTTTTTGGGCCAGCATCGCATCAATGATGCCTTTGGTTTCACTGATGTTCATGGGCGACGATAGCCGCTTAACAGCAGGAGGATCGTCAGTTCGTTTGCTGGCCATTTCCATAAAAAAATAAGTTTTTAGCGCGCGTTGGCCCTGTCCTTACGTAGTAATGCAAATGCCAAAGATAAGAAAAGAAAGCGGAAGCTTAATTTTGTAGTTTTGTATGAATTTGAATGTAATTGAATCTCTGTTAGCGGTATAACATCAACTAGGCGTGTTTTCCTATCCGGTACGGGATTTACCGAACACAAATTGTCATACTTTTGTACCTATCACCTCACATAACCTGATAGTAATCATTTCATCGCGATTAAAAACAAGTATGTATCATGAGTCATTTTTATATAAGCCTATGTGAGTAATATGTATATTGATAATATAGTTTACAACTTTCAGCTTTTATCACTGCTTTCGAACTATGACGCATTTCAATCACATTGCATCCAATGGTATCAAAATTTATACGTTTATTAAATGAACTATTTTTTGCGACCCGCGTGATGCAATAGTTGCCATGCCGGATCGCCACGCCAAGGCGAGGCAAGGGTTCGATTCCCATCGAGACGGAAATTTGAATGATGAGTTTGAATTTCTGTTCTCGGTCTGGGTGTGTGTCCTTGTCTTTGTGTGTTGTCTATCTCACCCACAACACAGGGAATCCTTCCACTATGTATGAGTGTGTAACGTTAGATATTTATTTTATTTATTCATCTTTTGACGAAGTACGGAGTTGGACATCTTTGGACGAACTCTTTAAGGAAGCATATTATTTAATACCAGCTGTGTAGGAATATTAATTGTTGTTATTATTTATTTTTAATAATAACAATAATATTAATTACATACATACCAAATTATTTCGCATAAGTACGATACATACGTTTTAAAACTTAATTTCTGAGTCGAAACCATTTACACCTCAGGGACGTGTAAGTGGGACAAGAAACATCACAGGGTGTCTTGCCACTGTCTCCCAAACTTCGGAGGACATCTGTGTGACAGCTGCGAAGACTCCAACGCCGTGTTCCCCAACTGTGTGGTCCCGGATACGACTCCTGCCTGCAAATGTGACCCCAGAGGCATTGTGGACCCTGAGAGAATCTGCGACGATGTTTGCATGTGCAAGGTAAAAGATTTTGTTTACTTGTAATCTGAGCGAATCGGTGTATATTTTGAAAGTAAAGTCATAGTCAACGGATTTTTATAGGAGAATTCAACGACAGGATATAAGTGGACGCCACCGTCGCCGTCGCCCATGAACATCAGTAACACCAAAGGCATAACCGATTCTTTAACGACCAAGAAGGAAGAGAGAGAAAGAATGATTATTCTGGCTTCCAAGTCCCCACCCAGAACAAGATGAGTCTTTTGGCAGCTGACTCAATTAAGATCGTGGTATCTAGCTAGTCAGGCTTTACAGGATATTTATTTCATAACTCTGGTTTTAGGCAAACGTGATAGGAGAACGTTGCGACACTTGCGCCAGCGGGTACTACGGGCTGAGTGCGGAGCTGGCGGGCGGCTGCCGGGCGTGCTACTGCTCGCACGTCGCGGCCAAGTGTGAGGCGGACATGGCTGCTGGAGAAAATGTAAGTGTTTTTACTCTTGCTGAATGTGTTGACTGTGATCCAGTTAGTTTGTCCGTGAGAAGTTGTCGTCGATGGGGCTATAGCAACTGTCGATTGAAAAAATGTAGTAATCCAGTTCCTAGTACATATATTAATCCTGAATCACAAGAATGCCCAGCATATGTTCCATAGTTTAATATCCGCCTTGTTTAGCAGGTGTTTTCCTGGCTTGGTTTCAAGCATACATTATCTATGGTTCACCAAATGTTGCACCAAATCTATGGTTGTAACATTAATTAATCTTAGTATTGTGAATTTTTGAGCGACAGAATGATAGTCTAGTTTAACGAAGGCTATAACTTAGTCACTTGGATATTAAATTAGTGAATAGTTTTAAAATTTTATCTTATTAACTCATACTAAAAGAAAAACAGCATGCGAAAATACTCTATAAGTAAATATGACTTCGATTTCTCAATTTCAATGAATGTGGTCACACCGCGCCCGCTTCTATCTCCATGTATGTCGTTGTGTTGTATGGTGTTGTTGTTCTTAAGTGGTGTGTTGCTCTCGAGGGCAGGTGGTGTTGCCGCTGGGCGAGGCCTGGCTGGTGGCGGACGCGGCCGGTAACGAGACCACCGAGCCCTCCGTCGACGGGGAGGGGAGGCCTTTCCTCGTCACCTACGAGGTAACTGTATTCCTTATTGCTGCGGCTGTACTAGTATTCACTGAAAGCTTTTATCATTATTTATTTTAAAGGAACCTCATTAGTATTGACTGATAGTCGACGAGATAATGGATGACAAGAAAGAGGCATAGTAATTTCCGTGTGATATTTTTATGGTTTAAAGTAGTAAATACCTAAATTATAAACATACAAATCGCCATGAGTTTGATTTGCTGAACGTAAAAAGAAAATGCTACAATAGCTATGAATAATTGTATCAAAAACTACTTTGTGAATATGACCTTAATGGGCCAAATCCTTCAGAATACAAAATTCAGGACCACTAATTTCTTTTAATTACCTTATTGTAGGTGGAAGGTTGGGAATCGTACTACTGGCTGACAACATCCTTCAGTGGAGACCAGAGCTCAACGTACGGGGGCGTGTTGCTAACGCGGGCCTACTGGGCCGTAGCTCGCGGAGACTCCGGCGGGAGCCCTATCATGGGCCCTGACGTTATATTACTCGCTAAAGGTAATATCATCATTGCGTTATATGATCTACGTAAGAGTTACATAATATTTTAATAGTGGGCCACCAACGTTATTATATTAGTTCATTGGCCACCAAGTACTTGCCCATGTATGAGGCGAAAAATGTACAGGGATGACACAAATGACACATTAGTGACTCGGTCACTCAGTTTGACGTTTACAAATTTTGTTGAATTTTTGAATGACCTATAAGACGCGAAGTGTATTCCCCGCTTTACTACAGTATTTCAGTACCTACTCTGTGATCACTACACCAATACTGGGGGAATTCGGTTTGGATTCAGGTAACTTTTATATCCTGAAGTAGGTACTTACAAGTCAATCATAACCTCGGTTTACTGGTAAATACATTGAGACCAGCACT
This sequence comes from Thymelicus lineola, assembly GCA_963932265.1. Classification (NCBI taxonomy): domain Eukaryota; kingdom Metazoa; phylum Arthropoda; class Insecta; order Lepidoptera; family Hesperiidae; genus Thymelicus; species Thymelicus lineola. Next base: position 18,988,915 of record OZ010683.1, on the reverse strand, counting down.
ATAACATACTCTTCCTACTTCAGATGGCACCAGGCTCACACACACAAACACGAGTCACGAGCAGCCGGGGGGGCTGGAGATAGCTACGACACTGGCGGAGGGCACCTGGTTCCTGGACTCGGAGCCAGCGACCAGACCGCAGCTGCTGGACGTGCTCAGCGACCTCAGATCCGTCATGCTGCGCGCGCACTTCCACAGTGACCAGGACGAGGTGATTACAGACATTTATTTTTGTATGTTTTGACATGACACTTGAATTTTCCACTTACGCCTCCACCAATCCGCACTGGACCAGCTTAGTGGAGTACGCTCTAGGCCTCCTCAAGAGGATATTCATGCGCTCAGTAGTGGGCCATTAATGGGTCGAAGCCAGCCAGCTACTACACTTATACCAAAACTACGAATAGAATAATAATTCCTCGAAATTACTTCCAGGTTCGGTTAGAAGGTGTAGAGATCCGCGGTGCCCCAGGCGGTGTGCGTGAGGTATGTTCGTGCCCCAGCGGGTACGAAGGCCCGCAGTGCAGCACGTGCGCCTGGACCCACGTCCGCTTGCAGCGCGCGCCGGGCACGCTCCCGGCGTTCGAGTGCGTGCCGTGCGCGTGCAACTTGCACGCAGGGTGTAACACTGGTAAGTGTTCATACCAACGAATAACAACTAATTGATTTTTTTACTGAGGAGTTTCTTTATCGTATCGTATTTTTTCTCCTCCATGATTCCGAAATGCTGGTCAATTAAAAAAATACATGCATACGTTACGTGTATCATTGATACATACATAAATAAATGATTTAGAATTTAGAGTTTTATCAACAGGCAATACTAACAGGACCTCATAACTGACTACATAACTGCTGTCTTTATAGTTCTATTCAAGGTTTGTCGCACAATATGTCCATGGGGGCAGGAAATGGTTATAGGCAAGCTCGTTTGCTATCCTCAATACATAAAAAAAACCTGTAACCCCAAGGGGACCGCTTCTTGGTTCCTTTAAGCTGACTGGCTTAACCAATTTATGTGATGTATTTGGATTGTGGTCGCTATAATATATACTATGATTGTTTCATGCCGTTTAAGAAACTGTATGTATACTATTTTGTATTTTCGCCCGCAGTCGACGGCCCCTGTGAGGCTTGCCAACACAACACGACCGGTCCGCACTGCGAGCGCTGTCTACCGGGACACTACGGGAACCCTGTTCAGGTATGACAACTTATACATTGTCTGCTACATTTAAATAGGTTTACGATATACATTAATTATTTGGCTGGCTCCAACACATTTATGGCCAGTGGGCCATTATTTAATAAGGAGAGACCCGTGCTCAGAGATTACTGGTCACGGGTATGTCCTCTTGAAGAGGTCTAGAGCATAACCCACCACGCTACTCCAGTGCGGATTGGTGGAGGGGTTAGTGGCCAACCCGAGTGTCGGGAAGTTTTCAAACCGCACGAGGGCCTCCGACATGGCTTAACGACTGTTATCTTATGATAATAACAACCGGGATCGACGGCTTTACGTGCCCTCCGAAGCACGGAAACGCTCCAGATTTTTTTTTTGCCACTAGTGGTCACCCATCCAATTACCGTTCGCGCCCGCTGTTGCTTAACTTTGCCGATCACTTAGGATCGGCGCAAGCCGCCGGGCTATGAGCGCTTCATTATGAGTTCATATGAGCGTTAATATGAACGCTTCTACGAATTATTGACTATTCTATGACAATCTATTCCTGTTTTAAAGAACTCCTGAATTGCTTATTCCCGGAATTAACATGTTCTTAGTATCTTCTAAAAATATTTTGTTGCCAGGGTGCCTGTAAGCCATGCGCGTGTCCTTTATATGAAGCTTCGAACAACTTCAGTCCAAACTGCGCTCTGGCAGCGGCTGCGGGGGATGAGTACGTGTGCACGCAATGCCCCGACGGCTACACAGGAGACCATTGCGAGCTGTAAGTTTATTTAATCTAAAAAGGTTTAATAGTTCTCTAATCTGAGATCTAAATCATTTTAATTGGTAGGAATAAAACTTGGGACCCAATATGTCTCCCTAGGAAACTCCCATAGGAAATTACATTTTACATTTGGCATTGAGTTAATTTTACTTTTAATGAATATAAAAAGCTACGAATATAGGATTCCCGTCTACTTAAAAAATTAGTAAAGTAAAATTTCTTAATATTTTAACTCCATTTCATGTTAGAAGTTGTGTAGAGTTCCAATAAATACTTCAGACATATTCTAGAAAAATTTAAAGTGATTTCTAATTTAGTGTGAAACAACTTATTTTAGTTACTTCTTTCAACATTCATACATAGTATATATGGTTGATAGTTGTGACTCCGGCTACTGGGGCTCTCCGACGACCCCCGGGGGGTCGTGCCAGCCGTGCGCGTGCGGCGGCGGGCCGTGCCGCGCCGACAGCGGCAAGTGTCTCGTGTGTCCGCCGCACACGGAGGGCGAGCGCTGCGATCAGTGTCAGGTACGATACTTTGTTATCTTTACCAGTTAAATAGTACTACAGAATCAATCTAAACACAAACATTATAATACTGTTTATTTTGAAATAAAAAAAAAACTCATACAGTACAATATATAATAATAAAATCTAGCTCTATGTCTCAACTATGCTATCTATTTGTGGTTGATTTTCGAAAACTTGGTAATTTTACTACTTGAGATTCTTTCACCGTTTCTTGTCCTCTTTGAATCTCGAACTCTTGAACTCTATGCTCAGGCTGACGTCAATAATCTCAAAAGTGCTGTTAATGTCGTCAACTCCAATTTAGCTAAATTGCATGACTGGTCTGTGCGTCATGGCATTTTGGTGAATCCAATGAAGTGCCATGCTATACTCATTGGTAGCTCTAAATTATTATCTCGGATTGACCAAGAATCTCTTCCACCTGTCTACTTCAATGGTAAATTAATACAGTTTTGCAATTCGGTGAAAAATCTTGGGCTTCACATTGACAGCTCTTTGAGATGGAATGTTCAGATCGTCGAAACATGCCGTAAAGTTAATGCTTCGTTGCGCTCCCTTTATCTCCTCAATAGCTGTATCCGTTTTATCTTCGGCCTTAAAAAATATGATCACATCTCCCGTTTTCGCCAACAACTTAAATGGCTCACCATTCGACAGAGGCGTACTTCTAGAATCCTCCTATTATTGTTTTCCATCTTAAATGATCCTAATTCTCCTCAGTATCTTAAGGATAATTTCCAGTACCGCTCCGACACTCATGATAGAACGCTTCGGTCGTGTGCTAATCTTAGTCTTGATATTCCCCCGCATACTAGCGGCTTCTTCCATTATTCATTCACAGTGCAGGCAACACTACTCTGGAACTCCTTGCCCGCAGAGTTGAGACATGCTCCTAGCAGGTTCTCCTTTAAGCATCGCTTGCGTGAACATCTGTTACATTCAGTTTCTGATTAATGTCACTTCTATTTTTTTTTTTTATTACTATTTTTAAACGCTTTTATTTAGCTTCACTTCTGAGCATCAAAGCATCAAATCTTCAATATTATGATCAAAATGCTACTCTATTTACACGGCAATAAGGTTATTAAACGCTTTTTTTTATATTTAGCTTCACTTCGGAGCATCAAAGCATCAAATCTTGTAACGTTAATTTGAATGACTTCCCTTTAATGAAAATTGATGAAATTTGGCAGACATGTGCATTTCCGATGACAATACACGAAAATCATATTTTAAACTAATTTTCATTGTTTATTTGTTGTTAAATTAAAAAAAACGATTTTCAGACTTTAGACGCATAATTCTCTATGTTCTATTTTACGTAGAGACTTGAAATTTTCACAACTTGTAGCTAATTTTATAAACTAAACATTATTGAAATAAAAGCGTTTAAAAAAAAAAATTTTTTTAGGATTCAATTATTTAGTGTTACTTTTTTCTTCAGCATACTGTGCAAAAATTCCCTATACTTATATATGTATATGTATTCCCTAAATATTTATATATTATATATTTATATATTATTTATTATATATTTATGTTATTATTGGTATTTATGTATGTCCGTGTATTTGTATGTATTTAAGAGAATAAGAATTGATTCTCATAAAAAAATACGAAGTAAATAATTAAAATTACTAATACAAATAAAATAATGAAACATGAACTCTAATTGAATTAGTAATTTTTCTTTTAATGTTTGACATTAAATTATTAGGAAATTCATTTAAATAAAATTATGTTCCAAGAAATAAAATAAAATAATTGAAATACTTTCCTATTACCACTCAATAATCACTTGAAGAGGGATTCAGAGAGTTTAATCACTGACACAGGAGCCGTCCGTTCCGTCCAACGTCTGACTCGCTTCTGAATTCGAGAGCGGTTTGCACGTGGTTTTATAACGAAATTCGACTATGAATCGATTGCTTTATTCGAATTATTCGATTGCGATTCGAATACTAATCGATATTTTAATTTTTAAATTAGTTAGTTGAATTGATGCGCCGATACGGCCATTCTGACGAGTGGCGCGTCCCTGCGCCTACTCCGATTTATCTGTAAGCACAATAAATGAAGAACACAATCGCCTCATAGCCTCAGCGCTAATTTCGGCGTAGGCTTCAGGACTTCAGCGTCCATATTAGCCATTACACACGTAAAACACTAAAATAAATGAAGAATACAATCACCTCATAGCCTCAGCGCTAATTTTGGCGTAGGCTTCAGAACCTCAGCGTCCATATTAGCCATTACACACGTAAAACACTAAAATAAATGAAGAATACAATCGCCTCATAGCCTCAGCGCTAATTTTGGCGTAGGCTTCAGGACCTCAGCGTCCATATTAGCCATTGCACACGTAAAACACTAAAATAAATAAAGAATACAATCGCCTCATAACCTCAGCGCTAATTTTGGCGTAGGCTTCAGGACCTCTGCGTCCATATTAGCCAACTCGTAGGCATTAAAATAATAATAATAAAAAAAATTTAACTGCCTCAACATAAAAATTCGCAGCACTGACACGTTTGAATGATATTGGCATGTTTAAAATAAAAAAAACATTAAATGTGTGCAATTCACACGTATTAGAAGTGAAATCCCACTTCTGATTTAAGAGAATAAGAATTGATTCTCATAAAAAAATACGAAGTAAATAATTAAAATTACTAATACAAATAAAATAATGAAACATGAACTCTAATTGAATTAGTAATTTTTCTTTTAATGTTTGACATTAAATTATTAGGAAATTCATTTAAATAAAATTATGTTCCAAGGAATAAAATAAAATAATTGAAATACTTTCCTATTACCACTCAATAATCACTTGAAGAGGGATTCAGAGAGTTTAATCACTGACACAGGAGCCGTCCGTTCCGTCCAACGTCTGACTCGCTTCTGAATTCGAGAGCGGTTTGCACGTGGTTTTATAACGAAATTCGACTATGAATCGATTGCTTTATTCGAATTATTCGATTGCGATTCGAATACTAATCGATATTTTAATTTTTAAATTAGTTAGTTGAATTGATGCGCCGATATGTATTCTTGTTATGTAGTATATCTATCTCATGTTAGCACCTGCCATCAATTATTTCCACATCCACCCAGGGTTGACTGGTGGACAATGCCATTAGGCATTAAGTTTGCCCTTTGTTTCTTCTTTTTAAGAGGTGACATAAACATGTAAATAAATAAATAAATAAATAAATCTCTTTGAAAACATTTCTCTGAATCGGTTGGTAGAAACAAAAGATTGGCAATTATAAATGTATGTGTAATATATCATATTATGTATAAACATATACATGCAATAAGTGAATTTAAGTTTTGAGTTCTGACTTTGGCCTGTTGATCGGTTGACCTGCTGTTTGATTTGTTCTTACAAACAACAACAACAAAACTCTTTATTGTACACCAATATACAGTAGTAACTTAAATTAATTCTTGTGTCCATCCACCAACCAGGAGGGCTACTGGTCGGGCGGCGAGGAAGGCGCGTGCGTCCCGTGCGCGTGCGGCGCGGGCGCGCTGTCGGCCGCGTGCGAGCCGCGCGCCGGTCAGTGCGCGTGCGGCGTCGGCTGGACCGGCCGCGCGTGTGACTCCTGTGCTGACGGTCATGGAGGTAGTAGTCAAAGTTTTTGTACAGTCCCTGCCATACCTACGTTCTATTGCGTTAAGTATGGTATTACGCAGGTATGGTCAATATTTAGCGCGCTAAAAGGTACCATTTTACGCGTTAATTGACAACTCGGGTGGCGGCTGCTTCGACACATCAAAGGATTTTAATTCTCTGGGCCACACTGTGACCTAACGCGTTATATAAGGCGCACTCCAGTGCAGCTGTTAACATTGTTAACCCAGATGTTTAACATACTACATAGTCACAATCATTATGCAGCTCGGTACTTTTCGGCTCGCGTTACAGTATTGGCATACCCTGCAAATATCAAGGATGTTAGTCCACTGTGCTAATACTGCTAATACTAATGCAATTGCCATAGGCGTGGAGTCCGGCTGCCCGGCATGCCACTGCGGGCCGGCCGCGCTGGACAACGCGTGCGACCCGCTGACGGGCGCGTGTCGGTGCGTGGAGGGCGCCGCGCCGCCCCTGTGCGCCACCTGCAGCGACGGACACTACGGACTGGACGAGCGCGGCTGTGTGGGTGAGTGGATGATACATTCCTATTACTATACAGCTATAAATGTGTTTGAATCATGCACTCTTGCCTATGAGGCAAATAACATCTGTGCAAACTACTACTTACCTCATGATGACCACGAGTGCTTTGGCAAGATCTGCGTTATCGATAATGTTAATGGCAGCGCCTGATTCCACGGGTTAAAAAAACATGAGTGATGAGAGTTCGGTACAAAAATGGTTGCCCGTCAAGTAGCACGCTAAATTGTTGGCGTCTGCGTTATGACATTTACGCGTTAATTAACAATACTTAACAATTTGGGCTATATTAAAATGATTTTTGAAGCGCTCATAGCCCGGCGGCTAGTTATAGTTTTTGTACCAATAGTTGGATGAGACTGCCAAATAAAATGTCTTGCGCATTTCGGTGCTTTGGAGGGCATGTTAAGCCGTCGGTCCCGGTTGTCATCGTAATATAACAGTCGTTAAGCCGTGGCGTAGTGGAGACCTTTGGACGGCATGAACATTTGCAACACTCGGGTTGGCCACTAACTTCTCCACCAATCTGCACTAGAGTAGCGTGGTGGAGTAGAGACCCGATGACTTATTAAAGAGACTAGTGACATTATTTGCCTTTAATTGTTAAATTGTGATTTGATTTAAACAGACGGCATTCTAAATAATATGGGTGTGGAATATGTGGACGATAAAAATTATATTAATGATCATACGCTGTAGAGGTAAGTGCATTAATTGTTTTATATATAAAACTTGTCATTATTTTTTGACTATATTATTTACTCTGAAATAAAAAGTGTGATAGAAAGTTGATTTTCACACCTCGTCTGATCTTTCTGGGATTGCCACAACGCGTCGTGGCCGTTTTCATAAGGACCTCAACATGAATTACTGATCTCGGGGCACGGCAGTGCCCCCGCCAAGTCGATCAAAAAAGTGGCACGGCCGGGCCCCGTACTTTCCTTTTCTCGAAGCAGTTCAGGCCATTTTCGATCCTTATCTTTCATAAAAACTATTTTAAACTATATTTGGTTACATAAAACACAACAACACTTTATCAATTGCTTATACTCCATTTACCAAATAAGACGTCAAAAAATGGAGTGCACGAAGATCAAGCATGTCGATTGATCAAACCTTATCGAACGTGGTGTACTTACTGACGTGACCTAAGGCGAGCAACAAACTTGTATGCATGGCACAATTTGCGTAATGTGGCCGGCTTAATTTGCAAACGACCGTTCAGACCTCCCTCGAGAGACCCTCCGGCAGTCGCGTTGGCGTTTTACAATATTAATATTATTTACGATGTAGATAATATTCAATAATCAATTCGTTTCGCATCATTAATCCCAAAAAACAATTCTATGACACACGTCAGCTATGCAATGACTGTTCTATGATTGTGTAAGCTTTTTACCTTCTTATCTAAATCATCTGTTCTTGGATTGAGGTAAGGTATGTTACTTGCCTACCCAGTTACGAGCAGTCAAGATCAATCAAGATCAAACAAGAAGTTTTTACATTTTTCTCGTACAACGGGTTCAAATCCATTGGTGCCGGTTCCGTTTACTATTATAGATTATCACAAGTTTATTTCAATTACCAAATTTATTTAATTTCTTTAAATTTACCTTATATTTATTTTTTTATTAAACTAGCGGACATCCATTGAACTACCAAGAAGACGCGACGCAATGAACGCGACGTATAAATTATACGTTATAAATTATAATATATTTTTCACAAATTTCTTGAAGTGAAACTTCTTTAGAATCGTTAGTGATTTCAAACCGGATGCAACGACAGGTAAGATAATATAACCGCTAATTTCGTCTTTGAATTTAACTTCTCCGTAGCTCAATGGTCAGGACGTAGATACACAATACCTGATGCGCAGGTTAGCGTCTCTCAGTATTTCTTTTTTTTTAGTTTTTTTTTTAGTTTTTTTTATATACTTTCAAATGCTCTTTTAAATATTTTCAAAGAATTTATCAACAAAAAATAAGAATTTCATTCTTTCATTCTGTCGATCGACCGACCGATTATACAGACAGTAAAAATGCTAAGTTGTATTCATAGATGGCGCGAGGAATAAGATAGAAGATTCGTTTTATTGCTAGATATATTTTTAAAAAGTGCTAAGTTGTATTCATAGATGGCGTGAGGAGTAAGATAGAAGATTCGTTTTATTGCTAGATAGATTTTTAAAAAGTGCTAAGTTGTATTCATAGATGGCGCGAGGAACAAGGTAGAAGATCCGATTTATTGCTTTTTCATCTCATTATCTTGAAACCAAAATTTTGGAAAGTTTCACTTCTACCACGTGTGAATTGCACACATTTTCTTTCCAATTGGATTATAAATTATAATTGATAGTACTAATAAGAAGCATATTTTAAAGTCTCTACTTCTTGAAAATATATTGAAGTTTTGGAAGATATGGTAAACACAATTTCATCGAATATAGAATGCTACTTAAATCATTGCGTAACAAAAACTGAATGTCTTGAAAAAGTTTCTTCAATCCACTCCCCGCTGGCGGTGGAACGTGTAGCTTTTACCTGAAGAGACATAATCATAGGTTGGATGTGTGGCTGTGTGCATGGAATTATGACGTCACGTCCGGATTTGTTTACCGTGAAATTACGTTCGCGCAATTTATTGGCATTACGGCAAATTGCGGCGCGCCGCAGTGTCTTCAGGGTAATCGGCGTTTGAACGCGCTCGAGTTTATGAGAAGCACTGGCTGCTTCAATAGGCTTAGCTTTGCAAACATGATATTTTCGTGGAGTAGGTATAAATGTAAATAGCTATAGTATTATACTAAAATTATTCTTGTACGCAATGGAGGGGAATATCATTATAAAATACATAATAAAATAAAACATTTAATTTTATTTCAATACACAAGAAGAAGATCCTTCATTAAACAGACGGCTACGAATATATTCTATTATCAATGTAAACAAAGGTTTAGATCGTGATCATAAAACCAGAACTCTAATTGAGAAAATTCATAAGCTATAAACATGCAAATTGGATTTAATCTGTGCGAGCCACAAAGCTTAACAATTACCATAAACCGTGGTGGTTTACAGTAGGCGTTGGATAGGATTTATGGTAGCGAGACTCGGGCGGCCGCGCGGCCGTGGCAAGTGCGCACGTAGCAAATAGCAATATTGGGGCTGATTTATGTCTGTGTAACAACGCAGACTCGCGTCTTGATTAGCAAATGGCCCTCCTAGCTGTTGGTGTGACCAATTGACCACTCTCACTGGTCTTCAACAACCGCTCTGAAAAAAGCCGACCACCGATAAAAGTACAGGCAAATCTTATGAACTGTGAAGGATATTAATCAAGGGCACAATCTTCAGTAATGAAGGGTGTGACACAGAAGAACACAACGCTATTACCTAGCATGTTGACACTCTGTACAAAAGTCCAGAGACAACATTAGAACAAACTTCTAACATTAAGGTCATTGGAGGAAATTTCCACTGCGTTGCGTTGCGGATAAAGGCTAGGCCGAGAAAATGTGATTATTAGTTACACTTCTTGAAATCTATACTATAATAAAACTCAAAGTGTTTGTTTGTCTGTCCGGGCATCACATAAAAACCCTTGAACGGACTTCGATGAAAATTGGTAAAGTTGTTACTGATACCCTGTGTCATATTATAGACAAAGTTTCCCAGGAAAACAGGATAAAAATTTGAATAAGTTAAAACATAATTTCCGTATGCAAAGCTGCGGGCAACAGCTAGTATTATACAATGTTTACAAGCGTGTTATATGCATGAAAGCATTGAAACTCTTGAACCATTTTGCTAGTCAAGGCATCCAGTTATGCGTGCTTCGTGTATATCTAGCAATAAAAACTTCAGATCCATAGTTTGTACTACAGACTAAAATAACTTCAATCGATATGAAAAGTGTTTAATATTTCGTTGATGTTCAAACCAAGATACCGCGGGCCCCCGCGGGCTTACAACCAAATAAACTCGACTTTAAACGCTAAGAATTGATTAACAAACAAGTTGCTAACAATAACCACCGGAACGCAACTGCTGTTTACGATATGCATCATCAAAGATTCTGTGTTCGACATCCTTTAACATTTAGAATGTATGTAATAGAGATATGGATGTCTGTGTTCTCAATAAACTACCTATAGGTACTTACTTACTTGAAATGGAATCCTTATGCCTTGAAATCGGGTTTTACCCACTCTTTACCTATGAAATTGAAGATTTTATAACCAGCATTTTCAGAGATGTGTGGATTGGCACGCAATTCGAAATTCAAATAAATTTTGTTTTCGAGCTGTGTTATTTTAATTTCAAATTCAGTGGTAAAGTTAGGGCGCGTAGAGTTAGAAGGTTGACTCTACATGAGATGTGATAACTTTTTGATGTAGAGCCATGATCTCGTCTTGGCAACATATGACATGAAAATGTGTGTGGTAGGATTCTTTATTTATAAAAATACAATATAATATAACTACTTAATAATAGTACCCTAACAATGCATAACCCTACTTAATAATAGTACCATAATAATTTATTTATAACAATACAATATAACTACTTAACAAATAGTACCCTAACAAGGCCATTAACTGTAATATGAGGCACTATAAGAATCCACTGAACCCTAATATCCTCTGCACCGATTGCACCGGAGCCTGGAGTGCGTAGGAACAACTAACGAGTGGCACCTCTAGAACGAAGCTGGGATAATCGTTGATAACCGCGATCTGCGAAAATGATTTATCAGTTGGCGTGTCGCCCGCGCGCTGCGTCCCGCGTCCCAGCCCGACGTCCGAAGTGTCCCAACCAATGATGCCAAGATGACGCTGAAATTATGTCAGTCGAATTTAGACAAGTGTAGCGATTTTAATTCAGACAGTTGATAGCTGCCTCTGAGTGAGGCCGTCTAGTTGTCTTTTTCACTATTATAGTTTTAGTAGTGCCATCCCTTTTACATAATTTACCAATGTAATAGTGATTGGTGTAGCGAAACAAAACATAAACGTGTGTGTGTTGTAGCTCGGTGGGAACAGATTTTTTGGTTGATTTGTAAGGGCATAACGTATCTATATTATTATTTATATTATTTAATATCATTGGTCCCAACCCACCGTCCCAACGTCATCATAACTGCCAACCCACGCGCCACACCGCGAGATTACTCTGTTTTTTGCTAACCTATATTTACTGTTAAGCTTAGTTCATACTCTGCGCTGGTTTTACGATTATTTGCATCAGTGTTCGTGAGCCACTTTAATTAAATCTCTGATGTAATATTTGGTCTCCATTTAAATTTTGCATTTTAACATTTTCAATATTTTCTAAAAATAATTAGGTACTATTAATTTTCTTCTAAATAATACTTTGGAAAGCCGCCGGTTTTAATTTTCTTTTCTATTGTAATGTTAACATATCAGTAGCATTTAATAACTCTTTGGACCCGTCTCATAAGGACTTTCAAAGCCCAAGCTTTACAACAGTAAAAAATTTAGCAACTTCCTAAAAATATTCTTTACACTGCTGCGCTTTGTCTGGAAAGATTCAATTTCAATGTGTGTGCGTTTTGGAAAATAAATTTAATGATGTCCATTGAGATTCAACAAGTGTGTTCCACGCTTTACAGACGGATGGACGGGAGCCGGACCGTTAATATGTATTATTTATCGAGAGACACGAGATTAATCGTTATTTATTGGTGTAAATCTCTTGGTTTATACGTCCAACATAGCAAACAGCATCGACAACAAAATCGAGGTAGATTCAATCTACACCGATTTTAGTAGTGCCTTTGACAGTGTAAACCACTCTATACTTTTATCCAAACTAAAAAGCTATGGAATTCACGGGAATTTGTTAAACTGGGTGAAATCCTACCTGTATAATAGAATACAAAGGGTGACAACACAAGGCTTTAAATCTTTTTCATTCTTCCCAACTTCGGGCGTACCTCAGGGGTCACATCTTGGCCCATTACTCTTCCTGGTGTTCATTAATGATATCTCTAACTACATTAAATTTAGTAATTTCTCAATATTTGCGGATGATCTAAAATTATACAAAGAAATACGTTCTCAAAACGATGTAAACTGTTTACAAGCGGATCTTGATTCAATTTGTGACTGGTGCAAAATAAATAAAATGACATTAAATCCTAAAAAATGCGCTTATATTAAATTTACTAAAAAGAAGAATGTTAACCCTGCTACTTATACAATAGACGGTGAAATACTAAATGAATTGGTAGATATTCGTGATCTCGGGGTTACAGTTGATAAAAGATTGAACTTTATTGAACACATTAATAATATTACTTGCAAAGCATGGAAGATGTTAGGATTCCTAAAGCGCATCGGTAAAGACTTGAAGAACCCTTCGACTATTCTAACATTATACAAAGCTCTTATACGTAGCAATCTTGAGTATGCATCACCCGTGTGGAACCCATCTTATCAAATTCATAAAGACAGAATTGAAAGGATTCAACGAAATTTTACTAAGTTCTTAGCGTACATAGACCGTAAATGTCCTTATCGTGCTAATTATGAAACTAGACTAAAACACTTTAAATTGGACTCTCTTGATAAGAGACGGCAAATTCTTGATTTAAAAACACTTCACAAGCTTATTCACGGACAATTGTTATCGCCAGATTTATTAAACCTTATAAACATAAGAGTTCCTTGGACCATACCCAGAAAACCCCTTACAAAAATTTTCTTACCCTCTTCTTACTCAACAAAATTAGGAAAGGATGCTCCACTTAATAGATTAATGCAAAATTACAACAATATTCACTGTAACAGCGATGTAGACATCTTCTACATGGAAAATGTGAAAAAATTTATCGACATATGTTGCAAATATCTTTAGTTAGCCCAACTCTTTATTAAAAAATATGTAGTTAAAATTGTTTTAATTTCTTTATTTTGTTAACTATTTGGATTATGTAATTTTGTCTAGCTTTAAAAACATGATTATTATGTACCATACAAATTTTTAGTCTCCTATGAATGTAAAATTACTTGGTTTTGATATTAATTAATACTGTGTTAGCTGCTAATAGTCATAAAAGTTGTATACGCCTTAGATGACAAATCACACTGGATGGATCAATCGTAACAATTTACTTACAATAGTTATCAATGCATAGTGATAAGTCAATGGTGTATCTAATAAAGATAAATAAATAAATAAATAAATAAATCGATAAATAAATGCTAGTTTCTGCCTGTTTGTTATAACCTGTTAACCACGTTTACTGTTTTTGTTATATCTCTCTGACGGACCTGTGGGCTGTGAGCTATAGATTGTGCAGGTTTTTCTAAGGTACATACTTCCCACAGACATATATCAAATACTTCCAAAATGCCTGATTACTGTACAAAAAATAAAATTTCGGTTTCAGGATAATGAGACGAATGTAAAATTTTGGGAAGATGATAATTGTAGGTTTTAGTAATGATGTAGTAGGTTTTAGTAGTGATGTAAAGTTAGATAATTATTTTACATCGCCATCTCTTAACATAATATGAAGAGTAAAATGAGCAACTAGCGCCATCTATTCAGCAATAAAATTTATCTTCTATCTTGTTCCTTGCGCCATCTATGAATACAACTTAGCAGTTTTTAATGTAACTCAAAGAGAACCACGAACATAAGAAACACTGTATAATGCTTCCTATCTCATCGACTTGAAAATCGATGCTAAAGAAGTTTTCATTTCAAAAATATGATTATCATTACTGACAACTGTAACAAACAGTATTACACTGCTTCCTGTAGGTTTTGGTATGAGGATTGGAAAACATATCTAGGAGCAAAAGGTGATCATCAAGACCATCTGGTCCTTCGTAACGTAAAGTCTCGCGGGTGGAGATGGAGGACTATGTTGTTAATTTTATTTTTGTAGGAGACCCTAGGATATCGGCGGTACCTTTGATGTTACCCTTGAGAAGTGGTAGGGTCTGCTGAAGTCAATATTGTCAATTGATGTAAATTATCATCAATTCAATCTCAGTGCTTACAGAAATATTTGTCGTGTCTGTGTCTGCTCACGCCCGCGCCGCACAGTCTGGTGTCCGAGCAATAAATAGCATCAGACTGTCTTTTTGTTCGTTTCCTGCACCACAGATTAAGTAACATGCAGAGGGAATGCGAATGCGTGTTCATCGGCACTTGACGTCGCGTCGTGGGTGTTGTGTGTTGGTCTGTTTTGCAACTGTTATAGACGCGTTACGCCTTTAATGTTATGTTTAACAATGCAAAATGAAGTTAACAAATCCCTACTCCCTCTGATACATTTGCATTGATCGGCCGGGTGGTAGCTGTATCTAATTCTTGTGACTCATTGATACGTAAATACGGACTTAATTTTTGCTACTTGATTTATGTTAAAGTTTACTTTAATCCAAGGATTTAAAGTAAAATCCTTTGGATTAAAGTAAACTTTAACAATCTGTCCATCATGTCATGACTTCATGAGATTTGATTCTGATACATTCTAGTTTGCTTGTTGGATTCATTCACATTGAAACCTTCCTGTCATTTTTCGTAAATAATAAATAAAGATCTTTGACTCACTACCAGTTTCTGAAAGGACTAACTCAAAAAATAACTAATCAGTTATATTTGAATTAACTCTCTTGCAATATTTTAACTAAATAAGCTTTCTCCGTAGCTGTCCTATCTCCAGCGCCTTTGTCATCATTTGCACTCTCCTGTTTCTGCTATCCATTTCTTCAATTCTACCTACTTCCTTCTATTTACTACTCTATACACAAAACTACACCGTTACCCTATTTATTAGCCTCCATGCACCTGAGCAACAATGTACCGTCATCCAATTAGCTCTCGGTCTAGGCATCTCACATAGAAGTCATAAAAGTAACATAGCAGTTGCGATGTCCCCGCCACGCCCCGTGACCCATGGTGAGTGGTGAGACTGGTGTGTGGTGAGCGATGGTGACGCAAGCCACACGCCTCTGTCGTGTTTAGGAAATTGGCCATGTCGTGAGATATGCTTCTGCGATACCTTGACTTGCGTAATGGCCAATTAGTATCAGATCAATATCGGTTTCATTATGAATTAATATTCCGTATTGGTTTTGAATTGTAATTATATCAAAATAGCGATCGATTTTATAAGTTTGAAATAGTCTTGCACAAGACATGTGAGTACAGTAGATAGGTGCATGGCCAAATGATAAGGGAAACTGCTATTGTTCGGTTTAACTGCATTTTTTGAAACAAATAATTGATAATACATACCGGATGTATATTCTAAATATATGAAAATGTTTTTTTAAATTATAAAAACAATAAGTTTTTTTTATTTCAAACTAAGTACTTATTAACTTTTTCTTATTATAGGTGAAATGTATCTTCGCGATCGCGTTTTTCGTGCGTTTCCATAATTTAATGAATTTAGGTATGTTGAATTTCTTGGTTTTAAGGGTGAAATTTGTTTTTGGCACCCAAGAAACAAAGTGCTAATTTCACTAGGTACTGTACTACGGTAACTACGGTATTTATTTAGCGGATGTACAGATGGTACATCACATCAAAGTCACCTAAACGGCTGTCATAGTATTATAGATATTTTTTGCAACTTTTTATAGATGATAATTCTAACATCATACCTGAGTGCGCAAGGAATTAAACAGAGTAGTATTACCCAGGGACCTACAAAAGGAGAAACCTGGTGCCTTAGCATCATCCATTTTTGTCTTAATAATTATGTAGGTACTTAAAATATGATTATACATATAGAACTTTTAATAGTGCAAAAGCGATCTGCGATATAAAAGCTTCCAGGTGTGACAAAGCACTTTTTACAGTTATTGTGGTATTAAGATGAGGTACTGTTAGTGTTCTGCCGTCAATGCCATCATCCGGAACGCTGGCCCAGATGCCAGTCACAGGCCACGAGAACCGTTGACTACTATTAGGTATATTTTTATTTCCTCCTGTCAGTGACATTGACTAGCCTATTTTTCAATGCGAGAAGCAAGTCTGTAGTCCATCTTATATTATAGCCAACTACCCGGAACACCGAGCTTTTATCAGTTTAGCTTTAGTGTTGCTACTTGCCAATAGATGTCAGGAAGTCTATTGTAGCAGTTTTTCATTGCCTCAAAACACAAATAAAACGACATTTTCTACAAATTAATCCTAGCTAGATCGATTTATTGCTCCCGAAACCCCCTGCATACTAAATTCCATGAAAATCGTTGGAGCCGTTTCCGAGATTCCGAGAATATATATATACAAGAATTGCTCGTTTAAAGGTATTAGATGCAGCCGAGGATCATACCATAACTTAAAGTTTATGAGGGTATGTAATCAAGTTGGAAGTGACTGCTGATAGAATTGTGATACAAATAATTCCGCGAGGAATTATAATGGTGACATAAACCTTGTTGTCGAGTCTTGCACATGAAACGAAATGAAATGACCAATGAAATATAAGATGCTTGGTCTCGTTCTATCACTCGTAAGGTTTATTATATTAACATGTTTCCTGGCCACTTCATAAGATCATTCCATGTCTCTAATGAAATACAGTACCAAGTTCCGGCTCGCACTAACTTTAGCGCTCAGAACAGAGTTCATTGAATACTAAGAGAGCACAATGTGCCTCCTGTAGTATTTTACGGTATCTTTGTTTCGTTATTAGCTCGTACAAGCCGCGGTAAAGGGCTTTTGTAAGGAGCCGGGCCCGAGATTAGATTGCCTATAGCAGCAGTTGTAGTCCATGTCAGGTACCTAATGGGTACGCCGTACGATACTAGTCAGGTTAGTGCATGTAGTTACATATAGAAAGTAAAAGCAGGAATAGTTCAGTGGCTTACAATATTGTCCTCTTACGATGAAGATCCGAATTCCAGAGATTGGCCATAATTACAGATATTGGGTTTCTGTAAAAGTAATTTGCATCACAATTCTATTCTGCACAATCTATATTATGTCCAAGATAAAAAACGTCCAGTAATGTAAAACGCCCAATTAGCAAAACGTCCAACTATAAATGCCCGTTGACTAGAATATCTAGTGAGCGAATCGTGAAGTTTTTTGTATAGATACAGTCGTAAACCTGCAGGCTAGTAGTGCAGTATGAAAGCGATACTTTTTGTCGAATACAACAATAACGATATTCTTACAACAAACAAATACATGACCAAACACCAACAACAGTACTAATCGCCCTAGAGTTTTGATGTGGCTAGCAAGCAAGAGGTAATAAAACGTTCGCACGCTCAGTTACCAGGCGAGCTACGAGGTCTCGAATTAGCCGGCTAGCTGCTAGCTGCTAGCCGCGAGCCGCTCCCAGTAGCAACACGTGAGATGTTATCGCAGCGACGACGTGCATGGGAGCCGCGCGCTTGTCAGACGTTCTTTTAGAATAACACACTGAGACGAAGAAATTCGGTGACTCGGTGATGGCTAGTGATGGCAATGAATCACCGGATTCGCCTAAGTATATTATATATTTTGAGAAGTTTTAATAGGTATAGTAAAAAATTCAAGATATTCTGAGTAAATTTAGATTCGTTTAAAAACATTTCTTACGTTGCCAAATGCTCTTACTGTTCAAAATTTATCAGTTCTTATAAGACCGGCCCATGGGTCTACAAGGCTTGACTCTAGAAGCTTTTACTCTGTAAAATCTACATCTTGATCAAAAAGTACCTATAAGAATCGAACCTGAGACACCTTAATAAGATGGAGAACATATATTATTATGGCGCTTATACGAGTATTTACCATCAGACTATGATATAAGAAATTTGCAATTTTTTTAAAATTTACATTCCGAGTCATGTAATTTTGTGTTAAACTGTAAAAAGTTAAAATTAGGGCATGTTTATGGTAAAGAACTAACACTAAACAGTTCATTTCAAAACCGAAAGTTGGTCAACGGTAAACAAAGGTGGAACGCGATGAAACAAATCGCTCCTTGGGCAAATAAACGCTCCTTTGGTTGAGCGGAACTGATATGAGGAAAAGAAAAGAATTGTTTGTTTACGAGGAGCTGTCTGAATAACATGCGAAATATTATTGAGAACTGTGTAGCAAAAAATATTATAACGACTTCAAACATAAATAGGTAGCAACCGTCATTTAAATGCCAACGAAAATATTTGCCTTTAAAATAGATTGCCAAGATTGACAATCTCATAATATACGTAACATATCATAATTATGATAAGAAGACCCAAAATCACTAACTCTACAAAGCCTAACTGTAGAGCTTTTAACGGTACAAACTCTGTCTCGGCAAAAATATACTAGCTTGTCCGTTTCGTGACCGTCACACAGACACTCAAATAATGAACATTCAAATTATGATAAGAAAATAAGTTGAAAACGGCTCAGATTCCCTGTTATGCTTTAAAAGTTTTTGAAATTTACATTCGTGCAGAGTTGCTCTCTTCCATTTTGGAAGATAACAAACGAGGTAAGTGATAACAGAGACACCGCTCTCATCTTAACACTCCCTGGACCATTTTATGACTGAAAACTGACATTTTATTAGCTTGTTTTCCGATGTTCCGTGCAGCGATATCGACTCTGAAACAGATCGTAAAGCGACAGGTTGCTGTCCATTCAGTCCGTCCTGTCCGTTACGAGAATCAGTTCTTGGCGTTTGAATGTCCGGAAGTTCATGCAAATTTGGTCCTTACGATGTCGCGATAGGGGTGAGAGGTGAGGACGGTGACGCGACCACCCGCGTCTTATCGCGTTATCAGCGCATCTCTAGATCCGAGCGGCCTAATTAGTGGACTCGCGTGTCGCTGGCTAGTGAGCGCTAAGCTTGCGCTTCCGTGAGATTCGTCTGCTGTGACGCAATTTTTGACGTCCAATCAGATCAACGTGATCAAAACTCATGTAGGGATGAGCAATTCATATGACAATAAAGCCAGAGGACAGATCTTAACAGATACCAGCGTGTTTTCTATGATTGTTGTGTCTTCAAATCCCCGGAAAATTTAATACATCCAATACAAACAACAGATACGCCTAAAATGAATTTTAGTTTCACACGTTAATCAAAGCAACTGATTCAATTAATAATTTCGGAGACCAATAAATCATCTAGATTGTATAAAGCAAAACGAATTGAAATTATATTTCAGTTACAAATTCAAGTTTAGATTTAATTCGACCGGCCTTACAACGAAAGTGAGTTATTAGTATGCAAACGAAATTTATAGCTCACGGCACAGATTAATTGGCCCTGGTTTATGGAGGCGTTAAAGTGAGTAAACACGAATAGAAGATACAGTATCTGACTTTGAGTAAATTGTCGCTCGGCTGAATGAGTGAAACTTGTCGAACAATCAGTGACACGGCTAATTAATTAAGAGCGAATCAGCGATAGCCGCGGCCTAGCCGCCCGCGATACGGGTCGGGTAACGGTCAGGCGGAAATCGAACGCATACGAAACGAGTTTGATACGTAATTGTCAATTCGTATAAACGAGAACGTGGAAAGCGCTTTTTTAGCATCCCGGAGAACGCCGGAGCCTTAAGAGATGTCCGGAGGCAGTCGTCGCGGTGATGCCGGCCGGCGCGCACGTGTTCCGAGCCCAGTCAGCATTGCACAGCATGGTTGGTGATATCGTGTCCCGCGCCGTCCGACTCGAACACCGCTCCTAGGGATGTTCAACCGTCAGTGAGGCTCGGTGGTGCGTTATGACCGTTGGTGGCTGCGAGACAGCATGAGGTGGTGTGCGGTGGTGGTGCTGGTTATAGTGGTGGTGGAGGCCACGGGGCCTCGGCGGTGCGCGGGACGCCTGGCCCGGGAGCGCCTGAAGGCCGCGGAGAAGATCAGAGACAAAAGGTTCTACTTGCTGTGCTGCGCGCCAGCCTGCTCCAGTCAGAGGCGGCCGCGGCCCCAGCTGACGACGAGAAAATACCAGCCCTACCACAAGACGTGGTATGGTCTAAAGCATGGTAAGACTTCGAGTAGAATATCATAAGGTCATGAATATCATATTCATTCCTAAGGTTGACTGGTAGAGAATGCTATTTAGCATTAAGTCCGCCTTTTGTACCACTTATTTGTTAAGGGTCAATAAAGTATAAATAAATAGAATCTTTGATGACTTTAGCATGCTAAGCAGCACAAAGATAAGTTGATCATGAGTGTTTAAACCTGCTTGTAAACCTTGAGGTCTCAGGTTCATTCTTCGTCTGGGTCAGACATATGACCACTAATTGTTCTTGGGCTATAATGTGAGACATTTTCTGGCGCTTAATTGTTCATAGTCATCAAAGCATGATATGTGTTTCAAGGATTTTCCGCACAGTATCAGAGTATCCTTACAAAAATTTCTGAATATGGCGAAATCCAACCTTATCATGTGTCAGCCGACGATCAAAAAATAAGAATCTAATCGTAGAAAACGTGCTATGCTAATGCGTTTCAGTTGTTTTTCAATTATTGAAACCTATATTCCTGCAGTAGTAGTAGAAAATATCATAGTTAATTACTTAACTTTCATAATATTGCCGCATCGAGGCGTTTACGGTGTCGTGTTATCGGACATTGTTAAGAATTTTGATCTGTTTCGCTACTGAAAGCTCTGTCACGGCGTCGCGTCGCCTGCGCAAATCAGACTTTATTCTGTAACAGCAACGCAAATCAGTTGGAGTACCGGTAAAAAAAATACAACGAGAAAAATTACTGCGGTTATATTAATACCCTTAAATTATATGTATGTGTGTGTATATTGCGCGAAGATATTAAATAATATTAAAATCCTACAATACTACTTTTGGCACCTTTCAAACTCTAACCAATAAGTTGTATAACATTTCCCACAACCAACAAGAGTCCCGCCCAATTTGCTACAAGAAAATAAAATCCTAAAACCCTAAAACGAATTAATAATAACCGAGCGTGGTGGAGGCGGGGCGTCAATCAATTATAACGTAAGAATAATGTAAAAGGTGAGGTCGTTAGGGGCCCGCATTGACGCCTAATTAAGGACACGTTAGTACTCCGGCTCGCACCGATGACCAGGGTGACTTCTGACCCCGCATGCCTCCGCATCCTCACATCTATGAGCTGAACATTCCACATATTATTAATTACGCCACTTATTCCAGAGCACTGCTTTATACCGCTCATTTTGTTTCAGGTCTGATCAAAAAGTCTTTTCTGTATTTTATGTCCAAGTTCCAGTGGAATAAAGATAGCTAGAAAGTGCTACATTCAAACGGCCCAGGATCGGTCAGAGTGGTGCCAATTAGAGAAGGTCTATTCCAGCAGTGTTCCTAATTATGTCCCTTCTACAAGGAACACGAGGTTATGACTAAGGAGAATATTGTCAAAAAATTCGAAAGGCTATTAGGTAGTACACCATACTAATCCGATCTCATAGCCGTCTGTCCGCATCTGAGAGCCATCACAGCTATATGACGTATAATAATCGCAAATCTCTACATGTTTTATCTGAATGCATTAAAGTCAACACGTATCGATTTCATTCACAAATCAAACGCTGGGCTTCAATTTTAAAGTCTCGTATTTAATGTGAATGGGCTTAGCGATCGTCGCCAATTAAAATAGCTGGCCAAGTGTGAACGTTACTAGAGGGTTCCGTATAGAACCATGTCAATCAGGTTTTTTCTTTGAATCACCAATATACTCAATTGCAATAAACAGAAACTTAAATTATTATGTTCAATTATATTATATTTAATCTGACTTTAAAAGATATTATCTATTGACTACTCATATTTTAAAAGGTACCGTCACAAATACAATTTCTATCACCCTCTTGAAATCATTTTGATGAAATGACTCAATGAAACGACAAATAGTGTTCCGGCAACTTGAGAACCAGTTCATTCTTTCTTTTCTTTTTCTCTGTCTTGGCCAGCAACGCATCAATGATGCATTTGGTGTCGTTTATGACTTACCATGAGGTGGCTCGAAAAATCCGGTATCGTAAAATGACTTTCTTAAACCACGTGGCAATGGATTTTCACATTTCGGTACGGAACTCTATTAATATCAAACAATGTATAATAAATTCTTGTCGCACTTTACTGCCTCACGTTATCTCGTATTTCCTTATCAATGTCTGTAACGTTAGTTGATGTTGTTAAAGCGTTTTCTTGTCTACTCGCGTCTGTATTTGACATTCCAAGATGCTGGCTGTTTTTATAACGCCTAGCATTTGCTACGTCCTATATTACTTACTACTTTAATTTGGTAATTTCAAATCAATTTCAATTTCATTGAAAAACATTTTTTTCAGGGTACTTCCCCTACAGGTAGCGTGAGAATGAATTT
This sequence comes from Thymelicus lineola, assembly GCA_963932265.1. Classification (NCBI taxonomy): domain Eukaryota; kingdom Metazoa; phylum Arthropoda; class Insecta; order Lepidoptera; family Hesperiidae; genus Thymelicus; species Thymelicus lineola. The sequence continues at coordinate 18,965,931 of OZ010683.1, read as the reverse complement.
ATTTGAGTATCTAATAGTTATAAACTTACCACTTTGGAACCCTACATTGCGCCTGGCATGTCACGCACTTGCCCGGATTTCTAATTAAATATTTAAAAATAGAAAAATATTACCATTATTTAGAAATTTAATTTATTTATTTCGGTCGGTAGCCCGTAAGCACCTCCTTTTATGCCTATTATGTTTCGACGAGGAATTTAACACTTAATGCCATTGAACTATAATGTCTGAAGTTTGAATTTGAAACGAGAATTACTTTCTGTTCACTACATTCGAATTACAATCACATTATTCATTCGTTTTAACGGTCTTTATTCATGTTAACCAGATAGCTTGAATCGTAAAGATATGTAGTGAATGGTTGCTTTGAAATGAAATCATTCACAATAAAGCTAAGTTCCTTTCAACGCTTTTTTACAATAACGACGCAGATTAAGTTTTTTCAGCCTTACTCTGTATTTTGTTTTTTTATAATAATTTACACTACTATAATTACATAAATATTGTCCTTGACAACTCATCGAACTGAGTTCGTTTTTATGCAGAATTCTTAATGCTATCCTATTTTCTTTCAGCGGAAGGAATGATAAATTAATTTAGAAAAATTCATGACTTTAACACATAAATGTAATTAAAATTTTAATTACATCTATGCTTTAACAAGAAGTATTTGTAAGTGTCTTATCAGATCCATGCGGGACTACTGTCCCGCATTCCGCATTCAGACCAATAGAAGCAACCACGACTTTACTTAAATTACTTTACTTACTTTGCTTACTGAAACGCTAGCACAAAAATGTTGGAAGCCGCTACAACACACACGAGAACACTTAATATGCTCATACATGACAGCAATTTTATTGTTAAAATTCAACAAATAACGTTTTTTAAATGTTATCGATTCTTCTTATTATATTCAAAAATTCTTATTATAAGTGCAATCCATAAACAGAAGTTAGAGCGTCGGTAAACAAAATGTAAATGGGCGCGTGTTTGGAATGCATACACACATTGAAGTACATTTGAGAAATACACCTGCCGAGAGTGCCGAGTATTGAATCAGGGCCAATGCGCAGTGAATCATAGATAGATTCGATTTAGCAAACCCCGGGTTTACGACTGTAATAAATCCTAGATTTAACATTTAACGTTTATTATCAAGGATTTTTATTGAGAATTTAAATAACGAATAATACCAAACTATTAAGCGGTAGGAGGCGCCACAAGATTTTATAACTACGATTAAACAAACACTCAGGAATACTAAATAACATCATTATGTTATATTATAGGAATGCCCTAAGCAAACAAGTGATAATTTCGAATAGACAACGATGAACAACGGTGAACAGGAAAACTATTCTAAAGTAAAGGCGTGGATTCAAACCTAGGTCCATTGCGGAAGACCCTGAGTAGTATGACAGTAAAATTAAGTAATGTGGTTGAGACGATCGTGACCTCAGCCGGCTGCGGCCGCGGGCCTCGGGTTATCTAGACAACAGGTCGACGACCGCCTCTACTTATGTAAATTGTAGCGAATCGGCAACAGTTGGCCAGTCTACAAGATCGCATGGATCGTTGTCATAACTAGAATAGCATCAATGGCATCAATGTTCAAATCGGATACGAGCTGATCAGAAGAACAGAAAAAGTATCGTGATTATATTAGTTTTTGAATGATGTGGCTACAATATATCCATCCAGGATTCAAATTAGCGCAAACATGGAATCAAGTTAGTCTAAGTAAATCCCAAAAAGTGCAAAATGTTGTGTGGCAAGATGTGGTTAGTGTAGTGGGTCGTAATATGTTAACAAAATGCAAAAACGAACTAGACGGAAAGTTGATAGACTTAACGATTATTAAATGTCACCTGTCATCCCGTCAAAAGTTTCTACGCGCCACCGCAGTTTATCCGTGACCACGATCTATGTGACAAAATAAATATCGTGAGTAATCGTATTATATATTAGCATAATAAAATATGGACACCAATACTATCAAAATCATCGTTGTTTGCTTTTCATGAAGCAGTCTGAACCCTGCAATATGTTCCAAATTCCAACAGCTCCATTTATTTCACACGTTATTTTAGTCGTAAATTCACAGTTATTCAGAAAGATCCCACTTAGCACTTACAAATTGAGTTAAAACAGGGCAATATGAAGTCGGTGCGAAACCAGATCGCGATTCGAATTGACCCGTGTTCGCACTTCGCCGTTGTTAAAGTTTCGGCGCGGTCAAATATCCAATAAATCACCCAGAGTACTTTGATCGGACAAGCGTGTACAATTTTTAAAGAGCTAAAGTCATCGAAAAAACGTACCGTTACATTTTTGTTTCTTATGAACACCCTGAAGTTTCTTTTTGCATTTCCTCTCGCAGTGAGTTTAAATCCTTCCAAATCGAAGTAGGAAACTTGCAGGGCTTCTTCGTGGCAATTAAGCACAAGTAATGAATAGGTACTGAATAATGCACATAACCTTAAAACCATAGAGGTTTATGCAAGATTGTACTGCTCGGCCGCGTGGTACTAACATTCAAATCATAAACTGTCGTAAACAATATTTACAAATGTAAGTACTCAAAGGAGTAAAAACTAATGCATTCCAATTAACACGGTTACTTGGCTTATTGTAACCGTTTATGGGTTCGTGAGCCGTCTCATTTATTTCTCTCGTTCTATCACATGCAAAACATTCTCCTTCTCTATCATATCCCATAACTAGTACTATGTTGCCAACGATACTATGTAATAATCGTAAACTTAATAACCTATGCAGCCAGCATATTTGTATCGCTGCCAAACCCTCCATTCATAAAGCGATAGCGCGCGATTCAGGTTAATAGAACGGATTCGAAGATAGGACCCGCTGACCTCGTGCTGTTGAAATAACCACTGTTAATATGTCAAACTACTATTACATCTAAGCAATGCAAAATGTTTGAGAAATTAATTGAAGTTAAAGGTGGAAGCGACTAAAAAAAGCAAGACAATTTACAGACAAGCATGCAAAGAGATACAAACGCAAAAATGAATCTGCTGTGAATCTGTAAATCTCAATACAGAATTGTGCTCAAAATAACGAGCAAAATAGTATTACTCGTATGTTACCATATTAGTATTATTATTAGGCTGCTTTTCCACCAGAGATGTGCTATGTTACGTTGAGTATGGATGCGTTTGATATCCACCAATCACATTCATTGGTGGAAATCAATCAGTTTACTGAACCAATCATATTTATTGGATTTCACATCTTCGCAGCATAACTGCATAGCACATCTCTGGTGGAAAATCACCCTTATACTTGTGGTTTCAGCACTTGGAACTATTTTTTATATCAAATATTGTCAACTAGAAAAACTCGTTCTTCGAGCCTGCTGTTTTTAACTTCTGTCCTTTTTAATGTAAATAAAATTTCGACTATTTTTTGTCCTTAAAAGTTCTATGCCACTACCCAAAACGCCTTATCTGAGCGAGCTATGACCGTGTGGTCCAACAATTGGTTATTTTTTGTCTGTAAAAACGCGGACAGCATTGCGTGCGGAAGACTTGTATTAAATAATATCTCGATGACCTCATATTGTTGATTGAACTAATTTAGTGAACAAAAACCTCCGGCCGCGTTGTAATCTATGCGTATTTGGACATGTTGCCTGATGGGTTACTGATCGAAGCAAGCCCAAATATGAACAAACATCAATTACATCAATGTTCTAGATAAAGTGGTAATTAAAATCTATTTGACTTACGGATAAGACGAAGTCTTCTTAATGTTATTTAAATTATAATTGTTCTGGTTCTGGTGAGACTTTATCTTCAGCATTCTTTTTTCGCATGAGTTGTTTTAATTTTTCACAACTTTTAATTTTTGGTAAAATTGTCATTTGTTAATTTCATTACAGAAATTACTCTATATCGTTATCATTTACTTATTTATTTGTAAACACTTGTCCTTATATGTATAGACGCAACTTCACTCAAACCAAGAGAGATCCTGAAAAACAAACAGCTTCATATAAAGAAGCCATTCTATGATAGAAACACTCATTGCCGCTACCATATTGGTTTCTTGTTTTTCTGATTCGTCAATCCCAAAATGTTTGAATGACGTCCATATTTTTTGTCGACATAAAACAAAAGAGCCTTGTCACCATAGCGATAGGTTATTGACAGCTTACGCTGTTGATCAAAAATAATCGTTGAGAACAAAATATGAACTAACTAAAGGTGTGATTGACCGCACAGAAGTATTGATCTATTCTAAAGATTTTAAGGAAGATATTCTGATATACCTACCTTTAATATTACCTATTATTTTTATAAAATACAACAACAAATTGGATAAAACTAAAGTATTTTGATCCTTTTTTGACCTCATTTAAGTCTGGAAATTCTTGGATTATTCACAAATTTTTGATCTGCAAACTGTAAGCGAAAAAATCCGTCTCACACAACTAAAATAACACCACTCTCAGAAACCTGATCGACTAGTCGTCAATCCCGATAACAGCGTACAATGTACACATTATATCATCGGTATTCAGCTATGCAAATGCCTGCTCGCTCACCGATCAATCACTCATGCAACAATCGGCCGGCCGACCACAATGAGCCGCTTACATCCGATGAGAGAAACATCTTTCCAACGATTCTCTGGAGTATTCTTGTATATATACTTTGGAGGAATTTCAAAGATTTATCAGCGTCTATAGCTATGTGCCTGTCTATAGTCTGATTAATATGTAACGAAAATTAAACAATCAGATAAATAGTACATTTGCAACATTAGATAAAGTTTTTTAAAATTGACGTCAATTTGACGGTAGGTTTGTTTGAATAGGTCTTGCTTCGAACAGTAACACGTCTGGTAAAATATCGAAATCAAATCTTTACCAATTTGATAAACTAGCTCGTCTGCCAATTGGTTTGTTGGTATCAGCTTGTTTCCAAAACTTTTTCTTCTTCTTAATTTCATTTGCCTCTCTGTGTATGCTTTATGTGTTTAAATTTAGCTTAGGAAGAGCTTTTAAAAATAGCATAGAGTATTTGTATGATTGTTTCTATAATATAAAAATTTACGAAATGTGTAGGCATGGACTACAATTTTAACAGAAAGATTACAATTTTGTCCTTTAACACTTCATTAATTGTATTATTTCGTTATTTATTAAAAGATAAGTTATACCGATTATAAATTCTCTCACTAGTTCCTGTGACGCTGTTTGCTGTTGCAATATCTACTACTCCCGAATTTAAATGGAAGCCTATCGCAATTATTATAATTGGAATAACACTTTGCCTCCATAGTTTTAAACTAAAACGTGCCTTCTTGGTTTGAATTTAACAACGACGCGATTATTGGGGCATGCAATGTTTATCTACAATTTATGTATCCTGTCTACTACGCCAAAGTACCACAGCGACTTGTCTCTTTGTACAAATGTAATTGATGGTAGCACTGGACTATTTAACAATTTTGTCGTTTAAATTCACGCCTTTGGAATTGGTGAAATTGTGACAAACTGAATTGGCACTTTGTTATCTGAAACTTAGTCTTGATCTATTCCTATCTATAAAGTTTGAATTTTTGGGTTTGCTACCACTAATGGCACCTACCGTATCTTTTGAACTACTAAAATAACAATATTAAAGACACGCTCAAGATTGACAGTTCTAGTTTCCCTCTTCTTATCTAAGCTTCCTTTAACTGCACTTGTAAATAACCAGTGTAAGGTACAAAAACAGCAGTGTTTACGCGTTGATCGCTTCATTTTCAATATCCCATTCTAATCAGAGCCCTAATGGATCGCAGTAGTATCGTGTTGCTCACTCGATAATACCGTAATCGCGCTTCGGAATTAGAGCTCTCAATCAACTGGGCGCATTTATCAATCGCCTGCCTGTGTTTACGGAAACTGGATTCAGCTGCAACAGGGCTGACAGTTTGCAAATCATAAACTCGTGTTTTATTCATTTACTTATCATTTATGTTTGCGCTACTTGGATTTCTTATCCTTTGATATTAAGAGCAACTTATCAAATATGCTATGCTCTAATGATATTTAATGGTATAAAAGACTATAATTAAAATACATTACCAGTAACTTTGGCGACTTCTTATTTCTTACTGAGTTCACATATGTATACGAATACATTACTTCCTATTTTTCCGTAAAAATTTCAGTAACATAATTTCAGAGTAGTTACACAACACTGAGCATATCACTCAGATTAACTAGTTATTTTATGATTTTGGAAGATACAGACAGACATTTTAATTGCACAGAATGTTACAGAGGCGTAAGTAACGTAACTGACAGCTACGTTTATTATTCTAAAAATCCGTTAACGTAGTTCCAATCAAGATGTACGAACCCTAGGGACACTCCCGCAGCAAACCGGTGAGACCGGCCCGCTGTCACTGTCTGACCCGAGTAAATTATTCAACGGGAAGCGTTTATCGATACACCACATCACTATTGATGCATTGTCTCAAACCGCAAATCGCTGGCCTCGATGTCGATAAATCACTCGGTGCAAGTCAGTCTTCAATCCCTGGTCTATTTTTCATTAAATTGTATGTCCAAATACTTCCGGTGTTTGGACCATCTGGAACAATAATCACAAAATATGTAATAAAGATATATAACTATAACCTCATAAAACCTTATTATATTAAACATTGTACCTACCTATACATGACAAAAATATTTGTACGGATATTTTTTAAGCATTTTTGACGACCGCATCTAAGTTGGTAGTTACCCTGCCGAGCGCAGCCTAGGTCTCCATTTTGAACTTCGGTGCATGGTTGAGAACTTGAGATTGTCATATTTTACGTGATAGAAGAATGTGTGCTCTGATTAGATCGTGGGTGTTCATGATCATTTGAATAGTTTCTACTCTGCTTGTGACATGCAAAATCATGAAGACAAGAACCTGTAAAAAAATATTTTACCAGAATATTTACTCACCTCACGGATCACGGGCTTCATAATAATATTTCACAAATGATGAAACAGTGTAATCCATAAAGTTAAACATAATGTACGTGACAAGAATAGAAAGCTCCGTAATACCTCGTTGAATACATCAATGCCAAATTAGAAGCAAACTCAATCCGTAAAGCGCATTGTGTAAGTTAATTATCTTTGGCCCAGAACGGGCAGGCTGCAGGAAAATATCTTCATAGTTCAATCCGTAAATCATTGACTGCTCTGTCGATAAATCATTCTAAGTCGGTGTCCTAACAGCTGACTTCAATTGTAAGGAATAGTTATACTAAATTATTGTCACTATCGCTGGTCTTTAGGTCTCAAGACAAGAGTGACAATTGCGGTTACTTCCACTAAAAACAATAACATATTTTGAGACTTTGACATCTCATGATTTGGGTAAATGTTAAAATTACGAGGTGGTCAGATCTTAAGATTCATAGCGGATATTCATAATAGTTCAGTCCATTATTGACCCCACTATTATAGAGCATGGTTCTCCAGGGTAAATTTCCGGCCGAATGCTTCCAACTGACGGAATATTTACGTCCCCTCTGATGCACAAAGCGCTTACACAACCAACAGTACTGACAGCACTCGCTTTTGCTTAACAAGGTCTATCATTTAGCGCACTACAATAATTATTCTTTCACATGCAACTTCTTATCCCGTAACTTCGACCATTTACCCAATACCCATAACTATAGGTACTATTAATTATTATGTGCTGATAGTTAATGATTGATTGATCAATCGATCTTTCATGTTAGCTGTCAATCGCTGTATCTTGTCAATCAAGATTCGAAACTTGCAAATTGACCCTACGGTATTGCCGGCATCAAACATTTTACAGTTTACGGGTTCATCAGAACCTAACTTTGAAGGTTTTAGTTGCGTAATCAGGTTTATTATCCAAGGCATGAATTGTAAAACTTGAATAACATCATCTGATTCCGTAAATCGTGAAGAGATTGTCGGTAAATCACTCAATGCGCGTGTCACTCGTCACTCGGCTCAGTGAGGTGATGCGAGGCACATTGCCGCGACTTATTACATTTATTGTATTGTCCAAATTAACTACGACAACATTAATCCTATTATGGAACTACTTTGCGTACATCATTTTAGAGTCTGTGCATCTTTAATCAATGATTAGATTGTGTGTGAAATGTTCTGAATTTCTAATGCACCTATACTTCTTTTCAAATTCATTACAAGCAGATTATTAATATCAGTTTCCCGTTTTGCAAGTAGTGTTATCAAATTATATAATAATAAAATAATTATTATTTAACATTTTTCTTTCGCTGACATCTCTTTGAAGATGTCTACAAACATGTTTTATTTGAGGGAATTGCCTCCAGCCAGTTGATTAGATCAAAGCTGGAGTAATTCCGAGCGAACTCCGCGCATCTAATTCGATTACCAAGTTCGTATTAAACGATGTTTTTTGTATTTATAGCTATTACTAAAGAGGCGTGATGGATGCGAGCGATCAGTGGCTTCGTTTATTTCGGTTGCGTGCGTCATCTGATGGATTTCTAGGAGACTACCATAATAAGAATCATTCTAAATTACTAACTATTCAATAGCGATATTTTGTTTTATCCTGTCAAATAAAATATATAATGTATTTTTATTAGCTACAATGATAATCGTAGGTAGGTGTGTGTATGTGAAAATAAAAATTGTATCAAAAATAAATATGTAAAATCAACTCACAGGGCATTACTTTATTTTCTCAGAATCTTCATCTGTTCCATAATAGTTTTTATAACCAATGAATATTATAGTTTCCAACTATTATGGCTATAACAAAAGCACCACAAATGGGCAATATAAATTCAGTAAGTATCCGTTTAAATTGACTGCCTATCTTTACATTTACATATTTTATGCTACTGAAATACCGTTAACATTTTTAACTGGCAAAAAGAATAAAACTGCAGGACAATAACCTCATCAGAAGGTATTCCTAGCTTTTTCCCAGTGAGCCTTGCCGCATGCCAAACATTTTTTCGTTTGTCGAGTTTCATTCGTTATTACTAAACACAAGCTGGGTATAATATACACCAATGATGTAAAAGGAAAGATTCTCGTAGGAATATTTTTCCCGTTTGAACAAAACCGCGCGCGTGGTTCGGGGGTTTGTTTGCGAAATATTTGGCTTTAAAGTGCTAATTTTGGTTAGAGTCAAGTGTCCTCCCCCCCTGCCGACTAAAAGTTTGTTGTTAGACAAGTGAAAAATTCTCAAAAATAGTTACATATGTGATGAATTTACAAGGAAAACTATGCTAACATATAGCATTAGTAGTTAATGAGTAACAGTCGATAAACATACTACTTCGGAACTCTATACATTGCGCGTGCCAGACACGCGCTTACCTGGTTTTTTATAAGATTCTTAAAGGATTCCAGTATCAGGTTTTGTTATTTTTATATCTCATGTCATAACTAAGGTATTTTATTTTATAGCTAATTTTTACTTAATGTGAGTGTTTATCATGGTCTTGACACTTTATGGATAGAAAGCGTGACTTTAATGGATTAATGAATGTAAAGAATTGTACATAAAATTAACTAACTGTTCATTGGTCTGATCAATCCACACATTTTTATATTATACTTAGTTCGCGGCATAGAGAATCCCAGTTCTTCCTGCACTTGAGTTGATTGTGTAGCATTTAAGATATTTATAGATGATACGTATGTATTTATTTCATCATGAATACACGCATCATTTTGATCATGAATAAACGCATCATTTTAAAATAGGCAGTTATAAAGCTGAGAACGAAGACTGAAGTTTGGATCCATTGACGAAACACAGAAAAATAAATAGGTAGGAAAGTATGCTTGAAGATCCTGTACGACAATTTTTGTTTTTTTTTTAGCCAATGAGTGTACATGTTCCCCATTTCCATGTCTGCCAAACTGCAAGCCAGTTTCTCGCTTCACTCTCCTACAATTGCAATACTAATGTTGTAAGACTTGACGGTTAAATTTACAAGTATAGTCAATGAAAAATAACCACTCGCTTGCTCATGAGAGTAGAGCCGAATTTGGATTTCCTATGCAGCAGTTGCATTTGCAAATACATACATAAGAAATAAAAAATAAACAAGATGACAGACAAATGTTTATCTGTTACTCGAAGTATGCCATCGAAACCAGAACCTCGTAAATAAGTAGCACACTAACATATCCCCTACTAGGGGTTGTATATTTCAGACTTCATTGGATGAATCTCATCCATTAAAGGCATCTTGACTGACGTTGGTGCTGTGGGTATACTGTATACTACGGTGTATACTATGAGATGCGTCTTGCGGTAAACACTCAAGTGAATATCGGTAGTGTTTAAGTGATCAATGAATCAGTAATCGGTATAATCCATTAGGGGCCCGCCGCAGGAATTCTTCACGGAATTTGCTTTCCAGGTCGCATATTTACTAAGAAGCTAGTAAATAATTTGTTGCCATTGTTCTCAAGATTTTCTAAAGCGAGACCGAGTATTTATAGTAAAGTAGTAATAAAATCCTATAATTTAAATTAGAAAACATCGACATTATGCATCATAGTAATTTGATTATTGATTATGGAATGGTGCCTGATAAATATAAGATGGAAGCTGCAACTGCCATTAAGGATGTTTAACACCTCCATAAGATAATAAAGATCCTCCGCCTCCATCCCGGAATCCCGGGGTCACGGGGCACGGAGCGTGGGGCACGGGTCATGGGGCACGACACAAAGTTATTGCATTTGTTACCTCGATTGAGATGTGCCTCGTGCATAATGTTCGGTATTATATTTGACTCAGGATGTGTTTACTGGTGAAATGCCTCTCTACACATAGTTTTATTCGTTCATGTTTAGTGATATAAATAACAATACTTAATAGGCATAAGGCGCTAAAATTCACCGTCGTCGCATTTCCAGGATTAAATGTAAAAAGTCAATACATTCAAAATTTTGAATAATAGAACCTATGCTAGAACCTATGCTCTCTTGTTTTTGTTTTCACAAAACAGGTCAAACGGGATCAAAGGAAAATGTTTTATGGACTGCAATGGATTATCGTATCGCATCTATTATTTTGGAATGCGTACAATTAATTGTAACTGTTAAGTATAAGATAACGACTAATTAAAATCAGTAAATATATGTTTGTGCTTAAATAGTGTTAATAGAAACCTAAAATCCAAAAAAGTTACTTCGGGATTTGAGCTTTCCAGATTTAGGAAATTGAAATGAGCAAAAATTAAACTTAACTAATCAATTAACAAAATTGATAATATAAATTATTTTTATTTCTTTAAGCGTTATAGGATTTTTATTTTTTTCTTGATTTTTTTACTATTTTGTCATTTTTGACTCTAATTTATTATTATTTTTTGGTTGTTGCGGTATACCTATTCAACCGTCGATAGGCTATCAGTATGTCACAACATCTACAAGACACTGGGGCACGCGCACTGGTGCACCGTGAGCACGACACGGGCACGGAGCTCGTGCGGACCCCGTCAACTTGTCACCGACCCCTGATACCACTTTCACCGTCCTAAACTTGATCACAATACACTGCCCCGAGTTCACTAACTTAGGATTTCACTTTCAGATATTCCATATTGCATTGTATCCGGATATAGTCACAAAGAGGCAATTCATCAGTGCTGCAATACGGGCCATGGATGTCATAATATTGTTCGATTGCTAAACAACAGATAGTACAAGGAATGTACATAATTTTAGTGGGTTATCATTGTCACTGGCGCGTTGTCGACTAACAAAGAACTGCTACATCTTTTTTACTGGCTCTCCAGTTTATGTTTTATTTTTTTATTTTAAACCAATGAAACAAAATCAAATACGAAAAAAATCTTAAAACGTTCCTTAATTTTTTGTATTCACCCTTAATCAGGGTAATAACTAGTTATCAAATAAACAAATTCGTAACACGAGTCATAATTATTCACAAACAGACATAATCAATATGCGATAATATTGACGGTTGAATCGTACAGGATAATCAACCATTTGAACGTTTGATAAATATCTATAAAACCGTTTCCTTTCGTCGTTCTGTATGCTAATGCTACAAGAAAGATGGACGAGTTAATAAGGAATTTGCGTGCAGCGCGCCGCCGTACCGCGCCGCCATTGAACGACTCAATCCAGTTCCGGGCTGTATCAACATCGCTCCTAATCACATGTTGCACGCGTGCACCAGGGCTGTCCCGGCTGTCCCGGTCGTCCTGGTCGTCCCGGTCGTCCCGGTCGTCCCGGTTGTCCCGGTCGTCCTCGCTGTCCCGGCTGACCCCGGTTGTCCCACACTGTCAGCTGTCACAAATTGGCGGTTTTTTTCTATTGGATATTTTGAATTGTAAAAAAGAAAACTATTTGATAATGATAGAAATTGAAAATTTATATTTGAGCTGTTTCCAAAATCTATGAATCTCACCTTATTATTTTGTTGGTACGATGAACCCGAGTTAATAGAGAAAAACTGTTTAAAACATAATTAAATATACTCGTAGAGTTACATACCTGGGATTAGCTGGAAAATTTCGTGACAACCCTCGGTATGATAGATACCCACCACAGAGAAGTCCGGAGCGGGCTGAGATCGCGGATCAATCGATCACAAGTCATACTCTGTAATTACAGACTGTGTGCTGAATGCATAAATATTGCAATGAGCTGTGCTAATTGAAAACTCACTTGCATAAGTAACAATGTTCATTGATTTGTTATATTGGGTTTTACTTTACTTGCAAGTCTTTCTTTCTTCTCTTTTCTTTTTTGGCTGGTAACACCGTTGATGCCTGAGGTGTTACTGATTTATTTTATTTTATTTTATTTATTAACAAAATCCACAGCTCTTAATTTCATAAATTTACAAATCATATTATGAAGAAAATCTTAAAGCCAATTACGGATTTACATTTTTTTGTATCTATGCCTATAATAACAAAACGGTCGTCACCAGGTCCATAAACGACTATGAACATTTACCATCAGCAGACTGGCGCGCTCCGCACTTTTGCTATGATGATTGGATTACAAGTACGTCCCGCGTTCGACGTGTCGGGAAAATTTCAGAAGGGCTGCCACGCCGTGTCATACATTCGTAATCTGTCACACATGGCATCACAAAAAAAGACAATCCTGACATTGTCAGAGAGGATGATAAGAGAGTTATGATAAGAAAGAGAGGTAACGTCTAGATGTCAACGTCCGTTGACAATTAGCGCTGTGCGCCCTGAATTTACACTTTATTGTATCGGAGCAAGTGTCGCTACTTATTTAATTGATTGATGACGGAGTGACTCTTTGTACCAATAGGCACTATTAAATATTATGTGCCATCAGGCGGCTTATCAGCTCATCTGTCGGCTATTTGTATAAAAAACCTTCCCTTAATTTAGACATCCCAAACGTGCACGAGTTTTTTCGGCCAATACTGTAACGGCACGCACTGTTACCGGCTCAGTGACTCGGAATTCCTCACTTAATACGTTTAATCGTAACCGCTTCGTAGGAAACGAGTAAACTTACTGAATGTAAAGCTTGTACAGATAGTATTGGTAAATCAGCAAGTCACAGTAGGTAGGTACCTAATAGTTTACGTGACGTCAAGTCAACCTTGGATATGCTTGTTAAATGCCAAAAAAGACATTTAAGTAAGCAGCTTAAAAGCTCATCTTTGAATAAAATATGAATCTTAAATTATACGTTTTTTAAAATTGCCATTAATTTTTACGCTTCAGAACTTACATCATCACGAATGTTACCTAAATATGTTAAAGCTTCTATTTCCGAGTCTCTGACAATATTCATTTGTTAGTAACTGCTAGTCTAGTGTGACTTTCGAAAATTGTTGGTTTTCCTTTTCACTAACTTCGAATAAAATTTCATTTCATTCACTGACATGCACCACGGAGATATCAGAACGTCAATGTAATAGTTTAGTTAAATAACATTAGATTGTAATTTAAACATCAACGGAGTACCCGCGAGGCAGATGTAGGTGAATGGGTGCTCGCGCTCGGGACCTTTGCCCCACACCACCACCGCCGCCGTGCCGCCTCTCTTGCGATTCGTATTAATATATTATTTTCGTGGGAACTGGACTTATGCGAGCATTAGCGTAATGTCCGATCTCTTGATTTTCATCTAATGTACGAGTCTACGATTTCATTTGAATCGATCTTTTTTACTGATGCTCAAGTAACATGGCGTTAATGCCTTGATGATGGGAACAGATCAAGTACTAATGACCTGTAGAACAGCAAGAAGCAGTTGTGTTTAGAAGGCTCAATATTGGGCGGAGAAACAACAAATATCTATACATATTTAAATGGATCAACCAAAATATGATTTATTATAATGTAAAGACCACGTAACTTTGTAATCGAATGACTGAATTGAGTAAAATTAAACGCCTTATTTAAATCACGGGACAAAAACACTTATCAAGCGGGTGAAATATAACCCTCAAAAGTTAAATGCACGCAAAATTACACCTCGCTACATCTGAACCCATTGCCACTTGCCTAACCACTAACGACTACTTCATCTCATTTACCCAACCACCGCACGAGACTAAACCACAAACCGGGTTAATTCAAGCTTAACCTGAGCTTAACACGCTGGCTGATAGGACGCGATTAACGTCTACATCACCTACATCTATCGCGATGGCGCGTTATGTACCGTAAATATGGTAAATACATCCTAACATACGGTAGTTAGGTACGAGATGTAAACAAACGTATTTTGCACTAATCTGACTGCTCTGATAACTAGGTGTAACTAATAAGTTGACTACTGACTTGTTCTCTGCCTTTAACATTACGGGTTGGATGGCATCACTGATTTTATAATGATTAAATTACTTTACCAATAGAGATGTACATAATATTCACACAATATCCTTAGGTATACGATATGAATTGCCTACAATGACTCCAGTCCAGTGTACCACAGACCACAGACAGACACTCCAGCGGTCCACTGATTTGGGCTGTACATTGTTTGTCAGTCAGTATCACTTATATTATTAAATAATTTATGCAAAGAAATCACAATTTAAAAAACCGGGCAAGTGCGTATCAGGCCATGCGCAATGTAGAGTTCCGAAGTAGTAAGTGTATCGAATATTACTCATTAAGTACTAGCCGTGATAATTTTCCTTGTAAATTCATCATTATCTTGACCTAACCTATTTTTGGGAATTTTTCACTTTCAACGATACCCCACACTATAGGGTACGCGACGAATAAAAAATTCATCCTCATGTGACCTGCAGGGGAGGTACCCTCAAAAAAATGTTTTTCAATATTTTATTTAACGATTCTGGAGTTTTAATAAATGTGTATATTCATGCCAAATTACAGCTTTCTAGCACTAATGGTTTCGGCGCTTTGCTTTGGACAGACGGACGGACAGACGGACGGACAGACAGATGGACAGACAGACGGACATGACGAAACTATAAGGGTTCCATTTTACTTCGGAATCCTAAAAAAAGTATGATTCGTTTTCTGAAAAGAGCGAGGCAGGCAATGTATAGGGACTGCGTCGACTGTGTAACCTGACACGCGATGCAATATCGGCTTAAACCGAGCGAACAAATCGGCCCAATTGTTTTCGCCTTTCCCCGTACAACCCGGAACTATTGGTGCCATGACCACAGTGAAATACTTTAAAAATTGGTCAAGTCTGACCAGTAATCGTGGTGCAGTGTTCCAATCTGTAAATCTCTCTATTTTATTTTATTTCCTTGTGAAAAATATAGCATATAAGATTTTCATGTAGTTTTTCTTTCGTACATATTTTTACCAAATTACCCCGCAAAAAGAAAACTTATTCATAAAAAAAACCTAAATCCATAAAAACTTTACATATTCCGTGGGACAGTCCTCACAGGTTTAATGATGTCAATCCTAAGTAATTCTATACATAACCGAGTACATAAAGTGTTACCGAGCGAACGAATCGGTTCGATTGTTGCGAGTGTTTCCACCGCGCTCCTCACCACATCACTGACAGCACATGGAGCTGATTAATGACGGCAACATTCATCATACGAGTATCATTCATACGAGACCGAGTACTGCTCGCGGCTCGCGGGCCAGTGTAACACAGTGTGAACTGCGTTTACTCTGATTTATTGGCCTACAGTCTACGCGCGGCTTAATACGATGACGTAAGCAAAATAGTCTTCTATTGGATATCTAATGTTTGCACTTTTTCAAACTTTTCTAAGGGTTAAAGCTACATTTTCAGATTATACTACGAACAAACTCCTAATAAATTATAGAGGAAGCTTAAAAACATAAAAAAATATCATGTCACGTAACCCTTCTTCAGATGAGGTATCTGAAGGTTGCAGTTCAGATGTATAAAAAAACTTCTTGCTATCACCAAACCGTGGTTTTGACTTTATTAACTTTCTTCCTATTCTTTACTAGGAAATCGCCCTCACTTTGCTTCGGGAAAAATAGTAAAAAAAAATATAATATAACTTATGTCACCCGGGGATGGTGTAGCTTCCTAACAGTGAAAGAATTTTTCAAATCGGTTTGGTAGTTTCGGAGCCTATTCAATGCAAACAATCAAATCTTTCCTCTTTATAATATTAGTATAGATGATTATAAGTTCATAACCAACAAACAAGTTTCACGCCTTACATTAGTATTTCATACAGAAAGTGTTTAATTGACAAGTTTATACTAAGGAAACTGTTGCGAGTCCTTAATTGTAATTTATCGCGACTGAGATATACCATAAATCCTTCAAATCTGACTGCATCATAATTATGCATGAAATATTGCTTCAGATGCATTCTGTTACGTATCAAATACAGTCTGTCAAATGACCATTTATGGAGTTATGGTAAATATTTGAAGGGTACCTATGCCGTATAAGGTATAAGTTATACGTTATCTAAGATCATTAATAATTCTGTAAGAAACTGATTTTATTGAGCGGATAATTCTACATACATCTTAGAATGTTTTCCTTATTAATAAAACTATTTTCTGTTGTAATGGCCTGATACCAAGAAGTCAGATATTTTGGGTTCTTTTTCAACAAAGCCTGTCAACATTCAAACTTCCTAAATGTATTTCATTTTTAGTTCCGTTATGCTCTTAATAATGTAGGATCCTTTAGTCATCCATCCATCCATCAGCCCTTGGAGGTCCACTGCTGGACATAGGCCTCCCCTAACTTGCGCCACTCTGACCGATCCTGAGCCTTCTGAATCCAGCGGATTCCCGCTGTCTTCTTCAGATCGTCGGTCCTTCAGTAACGTTTCAAAATATTTACTTACTCGGATTTCTATTACTTAGTTGAAATGTATTTGTAACTTGTCATTTTAAATAAAAATAAGAAATATTTATTTCCGAGACAAAACAGATGTGTAAAGGTAAATTCGAACACTCCCACGGTCTATCTACCAGTGCACTGGTAGATTAAAGAACATTATAAAAAAGTTCATTTTGAGAGGCGAAAGTGACCGTGAGGGATCACGGCGTAACTAATCATCGATGTCGACACAATAGGCGTGAAGTTGTCTGTCTGTGTCATATTAATGTAGCCACAGATAATGTAGCAGTGAAAGCTGTGATAGATAGGCCAGTGATACAAAGTTGCCCTTTCACACCAAAGATCCAGGTTCAAATCGAACGCACTTTCAACGCGAATTAGAAAATTTATTATACCTCATACCGCAGCCTCATACTATATTAAATTTAATACGTAACTAACATTGTCAAACATATTGACTGCCTAAGAGCTTTTACAAAGCTTTACATAAAATGTATCCCTTTCCCTCTGTTTTATGGCCGAGAAACGGATTGTGATACCTACCCAGTGGCAATTACCATTACCATCAGACGTGATCAACTTATTTGCCAAACATTGACAAAACAAAATACTGTAATATTTCTGGGGTTCCTTTTTTAATCTTTTACGTTTCCACGGTTGGGTTTTGTAAATTGATTAAGAAAACTTACGATTGAATTTTTCTCGCTCAAAATTAATTCGCCTTATTCATCGATTTCATGCTCCCCGCCCCACTTGTTCATCCAATTGCTATAATCAGGGAAATTGGTTTATAAGAAATACATCGCCAAAAATTAATATTCCACCATCATTATAGAGAACGACTCTGACCCCCGGGTCACGGAGTTGGTACCTGAGAGCGCCCACGTGATAATATGATTGCTTGTTCACGGATATTAAGTCCCTTTGGACCTTAATTTGTACTTAACGATGACGGGGATTGCGACTCTGGAGCTCTCTCTCGCGTAGGCATCGGGCAATAAGATCTCAGTCTTTATAACGAGCGCCGTCTGTCCATCACAATGCTAGCCCCATTAGAGAGCCCCAAAGACCTATTTCTCATATTATAGCAGTAAGATAAATTATCTGAGAAAGGTTAGCGTTACTTAGTGGTAAGTCGTAGTGGACAATATAGGTGAGCAGTAACCTGGTTTTATTCGTCCACTAATAAATCTCTAATCTCGCCGCTTTTCCTCCTACCTAGAAGATACAGTTAAATCTTTCTCATAAATCAATAATTTTGGTAAAAGACAATCATTGCAGGAATTTTTGAGATTATTGCGTACAAACGGACAGACAGGCAGAAATTGCTTTATACTGTATTGATCGGTATCATTAATAATATTAACCAAAACAAACCTATTTTCCACCAGTCAACTGACTTCTAGGAGAAAGGATAAACAAGTGATTGTTTATGAACGAGCGAGAGCAATTAAAGGCAATATCTAGTTGCGAATGTTGCAATGCGGGCGACGATCTTTAATTCAGCTATAAGTCATAACGTACAAACTCACTCAGCGTATCGCTGGTCGGAGTGGCCAGCAGTCACCACGCAGCTGGAAACGTGACCACCCTGTCAGGAATTATCAGCGATCTGTATTTGTTGCTGAATTGTGGCTTGCACACTGAATGTATGGGTTTTTGACTGCGCGCTGGGAATGAGTTCACGGGGAACAAAGGATATGAGAAAATACGGTTATGTTAAAAATAACCGGCATATCCATATCGTACTCATCAGTGGCGGCCTTAGGGGGTGGCGAACGGGGCCTCCGCCCGGGGCCTCGCGCTTGCAAGGGCCTCGCGCTATCATCCGAGTTCAAAAAAACTTTGTAGACCAAAACAAAAATATAATTGCATAACTACGAACGGAATACTATGATATACAGCCTTCGATCAGGTGTATTATAGATCGATGTATACAACAAAATAACAATAAAAATACATAACAATGTTTATTTTTTGTTATAACAAAACCGAAACCTTTACAATATGCACCTAAGTCGTACCTCTAGTATTCATTTTAGTTTATCTCTGGTTTTCTGTCGTGATCGTTATAGGTTTTTTGTGAATCTTACGTATTAAAATTACAAAAGCGTGTATAATGTATGTACGCATTAAAAATAATAAAATGATTATTTACGTGATCGTGATTCTGGAAGAAATTTTAAATAGGGCAGTTCGAAAAGAAAACTAGCTTTCAAAGGAAAAGGGTAAATTTATACGAGAGAGTTCAAGGTCAAATTAAAGGTGTTAAAAAAACTGAATAATTATTATTAATTACTACTGAAATTCTAAGTGGACAGACTGTGGGCGACTACAAGTATTAAAAACGGTGACTTGAAAATACTTTGTGTAGTTTGTATTGAAATTTTGACAACTCATATTATATTCAAAATGCATATATTTAGTCTGACTACGTTTTGCGGGGTCCCTCCCAATTTTATGCGTAAAATAAAATTATTCAACCTAATAGTCCAGTCAAGGTATGACTCAAAAGAGGGTATAGAGTGCGTGAGCGGGAACCTAAGCGATTTCTTCAGAAATTTATTCAGAGTGCTTAGGGAGATACATACTAAAAGTCCTGGTGTCTAGGAGGCGAGCCGGACGGAGGGGGGAGGGGACAAAGGTCCCGATTTTAGGTTTTTCGGCAATATCTCAAAAACGGTGCGTTGTAGCAAAAAATGTTCTAAGATGAAATGAAAGCTTATAAAATTTTCTATAACTTTAATACTGTACACTTTCCCCCTATCCCCAACCGTTTTTGAACTACACGCTCCAGTAAAAAAAATTGTAAATGTAGAAATGTAGAAATTAAAGTTATTCAGCGTGATGACCATTATCTGATGCGAAAATTATCTTAAAATTTATTGTAACCTAAGCTGGGAGTACCTCCAAGTGGTGAAGGCTATAACAATAAGAAATTGCATTTTTTATAATAGTGGAGAACTGAACAGAGACGGGAAAACAATCATGATATTGACGAAGCTGAATAACTTTAATCTCTACATTTCTAGAGCGTGTAGTTCAAAAACGGTTGGGGATAGGGAGAAAGTGTACAGTATTAAAGTTATAGAAAATTTTATAAGCTTTCATTTCATTTTAAAACATTGTTCGCTACAACGTACCGTTTTTGAGATATTGCTGAAAAACCTAAAATCGGAACCTTTGTCCCCCCCCTCCTCCCTCCGGCTCGCCTCTTAGACGCCAGGACTTTTAGTATGTTATCTCCCTAAGCACCCTGAATAAGTTTCTGAAGAAATCGCTTAGGTTCCCGCTCACGCACTCTACAACTACTTTATTGACTGAACTATAACCTAACATTTGAGTTGTGGTTTTTCATGGTAGGGGGCATCGCTCCCTAAACTTCCCTTTTAAATTTTATATGCTAGTTTACAGGTTTACAGTAATTTTTTCGCACTCAGAAGTGAATTTTCTTTTTTCTAGTGTTTATGAACGAATATTCACTATCGCCAGTTAAGATATTTTTTCGCAAATACATAATTTCCCCGCTTGGCTGAGTATACTCGTACATATGTAACCTACCTTTACGAGTTGCCCATTTTTTTTATTATTAACCCGATTAATAATATCTCAAAAGAAAACAGCTTGAACATGACCTACGTGAATCCGCGTTTTAATATCTGAAAAATGTTGATCGGGAAACCTTTAAAAACCTAACACAGACTAAAAGTGACATATTGCAATCCGATCCTCATTAAATCCACGGACTTGCGGGGTTCGAAAAAGCATGACATGTGCACATGCAGTAGTAATGTGGGCAAATATCGCGGCTTTAGGTACTAGTGGCGTTCATTAATGTTTGGAATGCACTATCCGCTTTCTATCAGATGATGGAGTCGTTGTGGTTGGCCAAAATTAAAAATTCTCAAATCAAATCTAAACACACACATTTTACGGAACGGACAAGGGCCTCGCAAGGATCTGCTGCCCTGGGCCTCGCAATGACTAAGGCCGCCACTGGTACTCATGTAGATAGGTTCTGTATATTGTAAATCTACTTTTTCTGGCAGATTTTAGTTTTATTAGTTTCTTTTTCATAGTCCACTTCCATAGGCGAGAAGAATAATTATTATTTACTAGCTGATGCCCGCTGCTTTGCTTACGGAAATTATTTTTATAACTTATTCAAACTTTTATCATATTTTCCCGGGATTTTTTTTTAATTTTCCGGGATGAAAAGTTGCCTAAAATATGACCCAGAGTATCAGTAACAACTTTACCAATAATTTTCATCGAAATCTGTTCTAGGGTTTTTATGTGATGCCCGGACAGACAAACAGACATTTTGAGTTTTATTATAGTATATAGATTTTGACTACTTCAGGCTTCAAAATTAATTCCAGGATTTTCCATAAAGGTGCTATGGTCTCTGTCATAATGATGTAGAAGGATGTTTTGATAAAAATATTATTAAGAGTGCTTTCTAACAAGTGATTATGTAGTGATAACTAGTGGTTTACACTATTTTATTACTTTTCATCTCTCGATACATGATCTGAAGATCATGTTGATTGCAAGTTGAAATTATTCCCAAGAGTCATTCCCTGTCCTCTTGGGGAACCGGTTCGGTACTGATTTATAAGTGGTAATCGCAGCCGGCGGTGATCCGCTACGGTTTGCTAATTACCTATTTTCATTTTCAATTTGTAACCAGTTAATACCCCGAGCACTGGTCACTGGTCACTGCTGACTTGACTGGCGAGCAAACACGCGCTTCTCATAACTTAGCGAGGAATCTCGTTTGTGACGCCTCCAACTTTGTGTTAGTGATATTGAAATTGTGAGATGGTTCACCATTTTAAATTTTCATTTTCAAAAGATTTCGAAATACGATTCGTAATTGTGCAATTAATGCATGTTGATTCGTAAAAGTCAGAATGAGTATTTTGTTCCTTTAAAGAATCTCTCGACGTCTGTTGCTCCGTAGAATAGAAGTACCTATTGGAGCCGGAACAGATATTCGTAACATCTTCATTGTTAGAAAGTTTGATAATAATGTCATAACAGAAAAATACAATGGCTGCTAGCTGCAACCCACAGGCTTCTTGGTCATTCATATCAACAACGTACTCTGCTATCTGCTACTCTGCTTACGATTAGTGGAATAATTATTTTTTGAGGCCTCGATCTATGTTCATGTCAGCCAGCAACGATCAACCAGGAGAATGCTTCAATACTTGTGATGGAAGAGACTCTTGGATTGGATGTACGAAGTTTTTTGCCAAGATATTCGGTACAATACAGTAGTGATGTGGCAAAGGAAAGCCGCGCAATAAAAACATGTGAAAGTGAATTACTACTGCCATAAACTGATAATTATCATCACTGATTAACATTTAATTAGTTGCAATTAATTAAATCGAATGAGCAATTTCATTGGTATTTAGGAAACGAAGATCTTATAAGGTAGAGGTGTAGTTATGTCGTATTTGGAAACAGTGGGTTTTCACTTTGAAGAATTAATTGTAATAGCATGAAATAATTAAACATGTTGGAACTACAGAAATGAATTATTGTATTTTTTGTTTCTGCTATAACAAAAAAAGTGGTGCAAGAAACGAAACATATTTTAAAAACATCATGTTAGCAGGTAGGTACAAGTTACTTGTTCAAGTAGGTCAGTGGTAAAACGATCGGAACGTCAGATTAGCTATTCACAGTAATCTACCATCTGTGATGGTATCCGCGTGTGTTGGCAGATGGACAGATACCGGCAGGAATGCTTCCCAGTTCGTGTGTGATGTCGTAATCGACGGTGTCACTGCACTGCCTTTTTGTTTGAACCTCCAGTTTAATATGGATTATGGTGTTGTATGTGTTAATATGTGAATATACACACACAATAAACGTTATGTACGCAAACATACATGTTTAAATGAGGCGATAACCAGTTGAGAGTGATGCAATGTATTCAAAAGCCATTGAAAACTTCTTAGACACTTCTAAAGGATTGCAATTGTGTCTTCGTATGGTATGGAGCTAGTAGTGAGTGGCAGCAACACTTGCTAATTATACGACTTAGCAAATTGTGAGTTTAAAGGTTAGCGGTATCACCAGTAGACTTTCAAAATATGCTTTTAGAAGGTAGATCCTGCCATGTGTTGACTAAGTTGTGACATCTATGACACATAGAAATGGGTAGTTCTATTCGATGGATTGATTGGACGTTTAAATTTTGCCGTTACCACTTAAGTGACCAGTTGCTAGATCGATACAATAAAGCAATTAGTTCTTGATTTTTAGTTGATGTTAGTTGAGTAACTTCTATTTTGAAGTGATGAGAATTGAACCTACTGATTGATATGTTCTATAACGAAATGACAAATATAATTTATGCTCGTTTTAACTCATTAATTTGTCACTCATATTTTAATACTCGAGTAGAAATACAAGTCATTAACTCTTAATCAAAGCTAAGACCGAGACAGCTCCGACCTAACATACCACGAACTTTCACTACTCCTTAACAAAAGTGACATAAATCCAAATAATTACTCCGACGCCGATAGGACAACAATCAATACATAGTCTATTACGTCATCAAAGTCGCCATTCGATGTGTCGAGACGAGCGTTTTAATCGATTCGACAAGCGCCGATCGATCGCGCCTCACTGCCTTCCCATAAAAGGCTGTGTTTCAGAGCGGACGAACTTATAAATATCGTTTAATTGCACTTTATTATCCTTATTACTGCTCACGTAAGGCTCAAAGTCGATGTTCAGTAGCTGCAAATAAAACTGGTACTGTATTGCTATATGGTGTGGCTAATCGCTGATGTAATTAAAGGAATTAGAAAATGAAATACGGTGATTGCATTAGTGACAAATTGTTTGATGTTGTTGTTAGGAACTGAATGGTTGAGTAAAGTGAGGCTAATGAGTTTGTCGTGTGGGATTGAGGATGTGAAGTGTGTCTGTGATGGGTATGATAACCAAAAACGGAGTTGATTGTGGTATAATGAGCCAACTATGAGTAATGTGGAAATAGGATCCTTTTTACTCATGCGAATTATTTAAAAATTGAGACTTTGCGTTTGCTTTTTACCTGTGAAAACTCCTCTGTCGGCTGTATGCATAAAAATAACTCTGTCATCAAGTATTCCCGCTTGCGAGCACTAGGTCATGCTCAGCTGAAGTTTCTTAATCACTTGCGATTGTCGCAGACTGTCGCGCTATGAACACTTCGACGAAGAATGAAACAATGAGATAAAATCAATAGTTAATATTGCACAAGGAAATGTGAAATCGATTGGATGTAACAAAGCGACACAACTCGAAAGAAACAACTCGTTGTGGTTATTCGAGATGCTATCGGCCTGGCTCGGGCGCGCCTAAAATGCCGCTTGCTTGATATCACTGCTAGTTGAACTGTTGAATAAATTAGCAGAAGTAACTTCGTCAAATTACGTGTTATAAATCTTTTTATGGTATTTACATTTTATGTCGTTTTTGCAGTATGTCGTATGTATAATATGTCGTTTTTACATTCATTACAACTTGTAGTTTAAAATTTAAATTCTTCACATTGGTTCGTATTTCGTCAGTCACACTGTTGTACTTTGTATAATATTTTTTAAACATAAATGTAGCATTATTATCTATTTCCTTAATGCCACTTACGATATTCATGATGATAAAGTACCTATTTCCAAGTCTACGAGTCAAAAAACAGCCGTCCCAAGGTCAGGCGCGAGTTATCACAGCAGAACCTACTTCAAACAACCTATACCATGAGTATCAGATATTTTTTTATTGCTACAGTGATAGATAAATAGTAGTCTACATAAGTAAGTTGGTTATAATTTACGGCCAGAAAACTTTTGCTAATGGAAAAAATTCTCAGCGCTTCCGTGCTTCAAAGAGCACGTAAAGTCGTCTGACCCGGCTGTAATCGACGTAATAGTAAGGTTAACGGTAACTTAATAGTTAATTCATGACACAGGCCTTCAGGCGGCATGAAAATTTCAATCAGTTTTGGTTTGCCTCTAGGCTCTAACCCTTCCACCAATCCGCACCGGAGCAGTGTGGTAGAGTATGCTTTTGGGCTCCTCAAGAAGAGAGATCAGTAGGTGGCCAGTATTGTATGAAGCCAATGGATATATTTGTTTGTTGTAAAAACTATTGTTTTCATAGCTCTACACTGTAGAGTCCACAAAGCACGATCGTAAGATATCTGCAAAATTAAGGAATTCGGTAGTTCTAAAAAAGCTAATGGCAAACATCCACTCATTTGTGCTTTAAAGGTTACAAGCAGTTGATCTTACATAATTATTATCGATAGCAGTCATTGTCTATAGTCTTGGGGTGATATAAGAAGCTCTGATAATAGTTGGTCTCTGTAAGTCCCAAGCCTTATCTCCGAGTGCCTTGTGTGCAGCGGGCCGCTAACAACTTACGTACAAAAACATCAGATCAAGATTGTATACTTTGTGGTAATTAACTTTTTTACGTCACATTAAAATGTAAACCGGCTGTCAAATGAGATAAATCAATAAGAGGATGCATTTAAATCAATTATTCGATTGTTAAAATTATTTGTGGAAGCTAACTTGATAAATGCAGATTTTAAAGCATCGCAGCTCCATCCTCTAAATCCTTCATGAGATCTTTACAAATATTTAGACTTTAGTAGGTATTATTTTTGTTAAACACTGTTGCTTCTAAATCCCGGTTGTAATAAATAATAATACCTACGTCTTTTTTAAATAAAAATTATGACATTCATTGTATGGAGTAGTGTATTTTATACATTACTTATTATATGTGACTTCGTTTTGATATTTAATCCTGTGCTGAGGTCGATTAGATTGAGCTTGGACCTCTTTTGATTAGATTACGACTATATAATTAGACTTCTTAGTTAAAGTTCTAATATCCAGGATCCATTTAGAAGAAAGTTTATTATGCTACATTTTTGAGGAGTCTACAATATGCTTCGCAACCATCACTAAAGAAGGGTTAGCTCTACTCTACCCGGCTCTTTGATTGGACACACGTTTTAAGCAATAGTTATCAATCTTCTTTATAAACTAATACTTTATAAACCATAAAATACTGAGAAAACAGTTATCCTTTTATTAAAAATACCTTGAAACACTAATTCATAAACAGCTTAACAGGGATAATTAAGTGTGTTGTTTATATTTCTCTCGTAGCAGCAATATAAACAGCCCACGCGCCGGCGACGCGCGACGCCGCGAGTCTATGAATGAGCTACTATATCATCGGTACATTGTGGAGTACCTTAGTGCTTGCTCTAGAGTCTAGACCTAGGGCCGCTGGCGTGGGTGAATGAAACGAGTCCAGCGCTAATGGCAACAGTTATTGTAGCCGGCTCGGAAGATCATTATCTCCGACTTGCTCATTGTTTTTTGGATTCACTATGCTGATTCATCAGTCTACACAGGAGTAGGTATAGAGAAAAGCGTGATGATACGCTCCAAGACTTCCCAATAATGGAAAAGAAATAGGTATAGTTGACACACTTTGAAAACACATCGACAAACCTGTTCAAAGCGATAATAAATAACAAGCCACTCCTGAGGACTGCTAAGACCTGATTTATCATGTTTAATCACCTCCAAAATTCCCTCCGAAACTGAAATTGGAGTTACTAAAGCTAATACTGCTTCTGCAATCAATTAATCAGACTCTAACGAATGAATCGGTCTCTAAACAAAATATATGCGTGCTGCGCTCATAAAACTAACTAGATCACTAATTATTTCCATTAAAGTTATAACATAATAAACCATAAACCTTCATATCAGGAGCCACTGGTCAATAACATTTATTGGTCCACTAAATGGTAATAAATGACCGCAGACGGCCCACGCCGCACACGCAGCACGCAGACGTAAGCTCATGAATGAACCAATGGACCAGTAAATCAACTGAATACGCTCGAGGAGACCTACGCAGTACGCAGCTTGGTCTTATGCGATAAGTCTTTGTTGGAATATTCACTTACTCTTAAAGGTACTAAACATTATTAACTACTTACTTTAAAAAACGCGACATATTGTGAACCACCTGTTCTGAAAAGATCAATTTTTCGTAGTGAAATTCCTGGGGAAGTCGTCAAAAGCGTTGCAAACTAATCATTAACGGTACAGACCATATGATAATAACACATGCACAAACGCAGCGTAAGTTACGTTTGTAATAATAGGACAGTATGAGCAAATCACAGAACACAGGTTAAATGACAATATTACAGAAAGCCGGATATCACAGATAACAGTGTCAACAGTAGCAATGAGCGAAGTGGCAATAGGCTCGTCAAACATCGACACGTCCCGCTATAAATGGCGTCAAACATCGAACAACCGAAGCTACTAAAACATCTAAACGGTTAGAATACAAGAGACGGACATCCTACACGCTGCTGTTAGTTGTCGATAATGATGTCGATAACGATCTCAAACTCAGTAGTTTATTGTTAACTTCCGGAAATCGTTTGCTTTGTAAGTTAGCATTATTTACTTGA
Source organism: Thymelicus lineola (assembly GCA_963932265.1). NCBI lineage: Eukaryota > Metazoa > Arthropoda > Insecta > Lepidoptera > Hesperiidae > Thymelicus > Thymelicus lineola. The sequence continues at coordinate 18,938,065 of OZ010683.1, read as the reverse complement.
GGCAGAACTACCACACATATACGTACTTCCCACTGCTTCCCACATCGTCTGCTGTAAAGGTAATCGTCGCTTCTTCATTATTTGTTTTGGTTTTCGTGAATATAACGGTATACGCTATACGTGAAGTAGAAACGTTATGACGTCTAGGCAAAAAATTTAAACGTGTCCGTCGTTCACCAAAAGTACCAGTCGTCATCAGCTGAATCCGGAACTGCAACAACAGCGGTGACAGTTATGGCGCCATTAGGAGCGCCTTTTGAAGTTAGAGTTTTTTCTACTAAAGTGACTAAACTAAAGTTAGCTTAAGAAATCAAAGATTTTTTTTTGCAAAGAGAAAATAAATGCAGAATAATGTAAGCGAAAAAATTGTTTCGTGAAGATTCAGCGTGGTGGGGTCAGGGGTGCTGCATTAACGTGCTGTAAGATGTGATCAGAAAATAAAATATAGGTACTTTCCATAAGATTATAAATATGAACAATTGGAATATCATTAGAAAATTGAGGTTGTGGATGACGATGGCCAATCTTATCCTGATGAAGTGGACAGAGATACCATCTAATATCAGTGACATTCGGGAAACATTGTAACGTTTCCATCTACATCTTGGGAGATACGATAAGAGGTGGGCGGATCGAGCTTCGGGACAAGCATTCTTGGTCAGTTTTATCAGCTTTCGACTGTTGTTTTAGTGACAACAAAGTTGCAGCGTCCCTGCCTCTCGAATCAATGAAGCCATTCCCAAGTAAATGAAGCTGATAGAAGCAGTTTCGGAAGTAATAACGAGTAATAGTTTAGATTTGTCTAATTTATGGAGACCGTAAACGTGGCGTGTTTATCGCTTTATTTTGTTTAAAGCCTTATTATAGATTGCTAGAAGTTATTACTAGCTACATTTTCTCAATAAGTTTTGATTTCTATACTCAATGTAGCAACCTAAATCATTGTAGGTTTCTTATCTACGTATAATACTAATAATCTGGAATTTTGTGCGGTATAAGATATTTACTTTCTTTTCTACCTCTCTGTGGTCCAACTTTAATGATAGTACACCAAGAACGAAATCTCTTGCACCCCAACAAAACAGTACCTAACTATTACCTGTTACCAAGGCCCTAAATAAAAAAGACGGAGAGTACCTAATATAAAAAGTGCAGTCAAAGTTAATAATCGAACATTTCAATAGCACTATGGTTATGAATGGTTGTTGATGAGTTATGAATGAATTAGCTGTCGTTACTCATCAGCACCAGTTGCCAGTCGCCAGTTTGCAGCATTGTGGCCGCTCATCACTCAGTGCAGTGGACGAGTGGATCGGTGGGCGGACTCCCACGCAGAGGGTGCCCGCCGCTTGACCTGTCTTACGCTCAACCGTCTGTTTCTCCAGTAATTATATCATAAATACTATAATCCATGATATAAATTGATTTTTCTACAAACGAAAAAGACATAGTTATGGAAAAATTGCTTATGGGGGACGAAAACGCCCAGATGTAGTTGAAAGAAAAATACCTCTCACATACACACCTAATAAGATTTAAATAACAATAATAAATTTATAACTGACACAAGCTTTAAGAAGCTATCAATTCATGTAGATTGATTGTCCAAAAGCATGTCTTTGGTTTTCTCGCGGCGTTTCACAGAAATTCTATTGAAGTTATAGTAAGAAACAAATGCATGTAAATGAATGTAAGATAGGGGAAGATTTAGGTAATGCCTAACGCTAAGAGATACTTAATTAGGAGATCGTTTAGGTGTCACTAGTGAAATCGGGCATAAGTCTAATATACAACGTTATTCTTTGTATATAGAAAAACCTATACACGTGTCAAATATTTTCGTCTAAACAATCTACATAAAAATTTTCAAAGGTGTATCTTGAAAACTCACAAAGTTACAAGCTTGCTGTGTTGCTCCGTTGTCCTCGCTTAAACATGGTCACTGAGCGTGCGGCCCGCGTCGGTACGCTCCCGCCGCGCCGCGCTTAAAGGTCGTAGCTGACTTATACGACACCGCTCCCATCCAACCGAAGTATGAGAATTCAAATATAAACTTAAAATCGTGCTCTGTAGGTACAACTATTGAGTGGCAAGGTTGCGGTTAGCTTGCTTCCCGCGCGCGGCTGCTAATTTTTGTTGTTACTGTAAAGTGCACCTACAGAGCACGATTTTAAGTTTATATTTGAATTCTCATACTTCGGTTGGATGGGAGCGGTGTCGTATAAGTCAGCTACGACCTTAACTGTCAACCGTCTTGACGTATTTAAAAATATTAATCCCCATTATTTACATTAAGGAATTTGATAATTTTTTATCGTCAATCATTCACACATAAGTCAATAATTGTTCAAAGTGTCCCCCATTTTGCCTTATGCACAAACGAGCGCGCTTGCGTAAATTTCTATTCAACTTCCTTAACACATAATAATTGTTTTTAATCGAGTCAAAAGCACTGTCTATTTTATTTTTTAATTCCAGTTCATTTTGAGGTTCTGTCTGGTAAACAATTTCTTTAACATGTCCCCAAAGATAAAAATCGAGTGGTGTTAGGTCCGGCGACCGTGCTGGCCATTGCACTGGCCCGCCGCGACCGATCCAAAGCTCACCGTATTCACGGCTTAGAAATTCACGCACTTGCCGAGAAAAATGTGCGGGTGCTCCATCGTGCTGGTAATAGAGACCGCCCCGGTAAATTTCCAGTGGTAAGTCCTCTAAAATCTCGGGTAAAACATTTGTCAGGAAATGTAAATAGGTACTAGAATTTAATCTTGGCAAGTAAATAGGACCTATTACTTTTTCATTTACTATTCCCGCCCATACGTTTACCGAAAACCGATGCTGAAACGAATCAGAACGGACCAGATGTGGGTTTTCATGAGTCCAGTGGTGACTATTGTGGATATTGAAAAGTCCGCGACGTGTGAATGTACATTCATCGGTCCACAAAATGTTGGCGTTCTGTGTATTTAATAACCACCGGCAAAACTCAGTACGTTGTACGTGATCATCTTCGCAGAGCTCTTGGGCACGTCGAAAATGGTAAGGATGTTGTCCATCATTCCGTAACGTGCGCCAAGCATAACTTTGGCTGACGTTAAATTCCCTGGCGGTGTTCTGCTCTCGGGATTCTCGGCTATGAAGTTCAAAATCCCTTGTTGGACTGCCGCTGGAATGCGACTCACACCTCGATTAACGGCAGTCGGAGGCTGGAACTGCCCGTAGTCCCTTAAACGTTGCGTGGCGGAAAGCATGGTGCTCCACGACACTTTTAAGCCAAATTGCTCCTCGTACCGTCGCACTGCCATGGACACATTATCACCGCAAACCGCCAACGTTCGCACCATTTCTGTGTACTGCACATTAGTATATCTAAAACTCATTATACAAATTTTTTACAACACGATAATTATGAGAAACGCAAACAAAACGTCAGGCTTGACAACATTGACAACCGAGTAAAAGTTAATGTGTAAGTTAACAAAATTAAGATTGTTAGTAATAGTTCTCCCATTCCATACGTTTATGTGAAATTTTATTTTGTTGTTATTATAACCAACAAAGTTGAAACTATCCACCAAGACTTAAGATGGCTGGTAATACCGATGTTTTGCATTGGTGTCCAACTTGTAAAATTTTTAAATATTTTTAGGACAAAATATAACATGGTGTAAAAATGATTGCGATCGATTCAGTTACTGATTCTGAACAAAATACTTTCAGGTTTCCTATATACTAAAAATAACGCTGTATAGGCAATAGTTTTAAGAAACTATCGGTACTGTACAGCAATACTTTTTGACCTAGATGTAGAGTTGAGTTGAAACGCGGTTCACTATAGACAACTTAAAAATCAACACGTCCCATCGTATTGAATGTTAAGATAATATTATTATTTATTTATTTACAATATTCAAAGTGAACGAGTGATGAAGTGTCTGCGTGGCCACTTCACGCCCACGGACGGCCACGGCGCGGTCTCGCGGCTGTAATGATGTCATTATACCTACTAATTTCATACTCTAATCATTGGAGTCTAATGTAATGCTGTGTGTTATTGTCTCGTGTTACGTTATTTACATCCTGCGCATCTTTCAGTCAAAGTTGATCAATTGAAGAAACCAGTTGTTACTATTTTGTAGTGAGTATGAAAACAAATGCTTAGGCCACACAGAATTTCATTTGTCATAACATTAAAAATGTCTGGAGTTAAAATTGTCATAATGTAAAGTCATTATAAAATTGGACTCTGCAGATGTGAAACAATTTCTATATCCTATGTATGTATACCCAGCTAGCCCGGCCGATGGCAGGCAGCAAAGCCAAAAAGTAGCAACAATGCAAGAACTATTAAAATATTATAATATCTTGGGCAAAAATTTCAAGTAGGGTAAACGGCCCAATATCCGTGAAATTTTGATATTCGCTGACTTTGCAGGTCTGTTATTTAAAAACTAATAATCTTATTAAAACGAGATATACATGACTTGGTAGGTAATTTATTCTAGTTCTCAGATTATTGTATCGTTTTATATTAAAACAAAGATTTATGCACAATAATTTCAAAAAAACTAAAAATAGGTCATTTGTCCCAGTATCCGTTAGATTTGTACTAGTATTCGGTAAATTGTCCTGGAATCCGGTAAATTTTACCGCGAATTTAAACTCTATTGCTTGACATTAAAGTTCACAGCAATATTGCATTTTTGTCTTAAAACAGGTTTTATACCAATGAATACACGTTAATTTTAATAAAATATACAAAATATATTTAAGACAAATTATACATATATATGAATCACATTATTTGAAGTACTACTTACTGCAATTATTTGTGAAATTGTAAGTATTAGGTCTTTACCTATGAAATTGGAGATTTATATGAATTTATATAAATAATTTTGCCATTTTGATGGCAGTTTGTTTATCCTTTTACTGTAGAAGTCTGCCGGACGGGACGCGATGAAGTCCGCGAAAGCGTTTTGAACTACCTCTCGGGTGTTGAACTTTTTCCCACTTTAAAAATTGTCCAAATTTTGAAAAAAGTAGAAATCTGTTTTGGCAAGGTTCGGTGAGTACGGCAGGTGACGGAGAGCAAGAGCAGCTGTAACTCTTGTAGCTTTGCGATGGTCTGTTGTGAAGTGTGAGCTCGCGGTTTGTCGTGGAAAAGCAATGGTGAAGAACGATTGGCCAGTCTTGGTTCTTGAATTGCGAGATTCTCCATCTTTGTTTACAATTCGTGGCAATAGACATCTAACGTTACTATTGTGCCATTCGGTAAGAAGCTGTGATGTACAAGTCCGGCACTGGTCCACCAGACAGTTACCATCACCTTCCTAGGAGTAATGTTTTTTAGCGCACTGATTAGGTGCTGTACCCGGGTCCACCCACTGAGACGAAGACTTAGGGTTGTCGTACAAGATCCACTTTTCATCGCAGGTAACAGTTCCATTTAGAATTCCCTCGTTTCTATGATGATTTAATAGTGCTATGCATGCTTCGACGCGCAAGTCTCGCTGTTGGTCGCTTAATGCGTGTGGCACCCACTTATCTAGCTTATTTATCTTTCCGATTTGACGTAAGTGCTTCAATATTGTTTGAAACTAACTCCAAAGCTCGCAGCAAGCTCAGCCATGGATTGAGTTAGATCCACTATCGCCTTCAATTCGTCGTTGTCGACAATGGTTACAAGTCGACCGTGAGGCTCGTTCTTCAACTTAAAATTTCCAGATTTAAAACGATTGAATCAATAATGGACCATGTTTATGCAAGCAGTGTTAGGGACGGCATGTACGGGACATGTCATTAATGTTTCGTGTTGTTTGTGCAGCGGTACTTCCACGTAAGAACTCATATTCGAAAATTGTACGAATCTTCAATTTATCCATGGCGCCAAAAACTACCACAATTTCACAAAAAAAATCACTATCTAAAAACCAGATGACTGAATTTGAAATTAAAATAACACGGTTTTGAAATAAAATTTATTTGAATTTCGAATTGCTCACCAATACACAGATAAGTAAATCTGAAAATGCTGGTTATAAAATGTCCAATTTCATAGGTAAAAAAGACCTATTTTATCATAACTTTGGTAACAAATATCTATCTAACAGGCTCTTAAAGTCCACTGCTGGACATAGGCCTTTCCTAATTAACGCCACACCAACCGGTCCTGGGTCTTCTAAATCTAGCGGCTTCCCGCTGTCTTCTTTAGGTCATCTGTCCAATTTCATAGGTAAAAAAGACCTATTTTATTATAACTTTGGTAACAAATATCTATCTAACAGGCTCTTAAAGTCCACTGCTGGACATAGGCCTTTGCTAATTAACGCCACACCAACCGGTCCTGGGTCTTCTAAATCTAGCGGCTTCCCGCTGTCTTCTTTAGGTCATCTGGTCGACGTTTAGGTTGTCTGGACGACCAGTGATTTACCGAGACGTGGCTACAATTTGAGGACTTTGTGACCCCATCGGTTATCTGTCCTTCGAACGATGTGGCCTGCCAATTGCCACTTCAGTCGGCTAACACTGTGAGCTACGTCGGTAACTTTTGTTTGCCTACGGACTTCATAGTTACGAATCTTATCTCGTAGTGAAATACCTAACGTAGCTCGTTTCATAGCGGGCTGCGTGACTTAGAGCCTTTGAATGAGACCAACGCCAAAAGACCACGTCTTGGGTCCATAAGTTTACACTGGCAACATACATTGCTCAAACACTTTCGACTTCAGGCACTGAGGAATTTTGGATGAAAATATATGTCGTAATTTCCCGAACGCTGCCTAGCCGAGTTGGATACTTCGAGTTAGTCGTTCGTTCGAGTTGTTCGAATTCGATGTTGGACTTACCCATCTGGATCATTTGTCCCAGGTAAATGTACTCGTCGACAACTACATGAGCAGTGCCGTCAACAACTATCGGTACGGGTGTGACATGGACTTTCCTCCAGCTTTTAACAGCTCAGTTGTGATTCCGTCATCGCCCGGTGGCTTGTTGTTCTTAAGCTGCTTCAGGGCCCTTCCAATTTCATACAGACTGACGTCCGGGGTATCTTCGGTATAGTGTCGGGTCAACTTAGCTCGCTTGTCGTTAGCCTATCCTGCGATCCTGCGAGATCTGCTTACTGAAGCACCTGTACTCTGCCATAGAGGCTGGAGACTGCACACACAGTTCTCGTCTATCCCTCATAAGACCGAGTGTATGTTCTGAGAGAATCCGAGAACTACCACGGAGGCGGGTTTTATAGAACTTTAACCCTGCCTCGTGGACTGTTGCTACCATCCTGTTATTGTACTAGTCAACTGTATCACAATAATATAAGCACGCGAATCGATTCTGCAACTCCAACTGAAAGTTCTCGGAGCCTTGGATTTGGACAGCTGTTGGGCGGAGAGTTCATTTCATTAGGTGAGACCGCTTGAGCTTGACGTTGATATTTAATGTGCCTCTTACCATTTGGTGATCTCTCCCGGTTTTAAACCTACTAATCACTGAGATCATCATTAAATATGTGCCGTTTGTCGGCTGACAAAGATAGTTTTCATTCTGGCTAGAATGAAATCTATTTCGCTCTTTGTGGAACCACCAGGGCTAATCCAAGTCCACTTGCGCTGAGGCTTCTTCTTGAAGAAGGAGTTCATCATATAGAGGTTTTCTTTTTCCAGAAAGTTAGCCAGCAAGTGGCCTCGTTGGTTCCGACATCCAATGCCAAAAGGCCTCACCTTTTTTTCGTCGCCATTTCGCATGCCTATTCGAGCGTTGAAGTCCTCCATCACAACTGTGAAATGAGATTTAGAGGTATTCATGGCTCTACTATAATAATATCCTCACTTAACCAGTAACCTCCACCTCAGCGTCAGAATGTGTCGAAGTCGGATCGTAGTACGACCTTCAATGAATACTGTTTGGATATTGTGAGTGTAATACGCTACCCTGGTCGACACGCTCCGAACTTGTATTACGTTGTTGATGAGGGACTTGTGGATAAGAAACCCGACACCACCTTGGGACAGTTGTTCGCCCTCCCGGTGATAGAAAGGTTGCCGGATTTGAGTATTATCATGTCCTCCCCCTGTCTTCGGACTTCGGATAATACCAATATGCTCCAGTTCAACCTGTTCATCTTAGCTTCCAGCTCGTAGGTATATCTTATCATCGGTCTTCATTGTCCTGGTATTGAATGTTGCCAAGTGCAGAGGTCGTTGTTGCTTGTGGTGGTAACCCAATCTCTTCTGGCGAATCTTAGCATCCCCTGCCCCACCGTTACCGTGACCACCACCGTAGTCAGGAATAGTGGGACTGCCGGGGACTGGGGGCCGTGGTTTTTCCGTGTATGCCATAGGTGATGACCGCAGGTAATATGACCGGTATTTGTTCATCTATTGGATTTTAATCCTATTAGTCGCCTTTTACAACATCCCAGGAAAAACGGGAGTGGTGCTATTCTACAAAGTGAACCCGGACACCACTTGGGTCATTAGTAACAAATATGTATACCACTAACCTTACATGAATCAGTATATCAGATAGAAAACGCTTAAATACCCGTACAAAATAGAAGAAATTGAACTTGCTATCTATCTAGTTTTCAAAATAAGGTAAATATGCTTTAATTTATGGCTTCATATCAACTTATGGCTTCATTTTAACAAACTCTACATTTGAATACAATCAGGTTTACTGAAAGAACTAGATATAAACAACGTTGAACGTGGGATACCGTACTGCCTGGTAGCAGCTGAAATTAAGGCCCCTTTTTCGACTGCCTCCATGGCCTTTAATATGGCCTTCTGCTTCTCAGTAATGATTGGCTGGAATTTAAAAATTAAACATCTCTTGCAAGTTATGCCACATGCCTTAATATCCATCTTAATCTTCTAGCAATAATATAGAATTACTACAAAAAAACGAAAAAGCAACCAAAATAAACTTGGTTGGTACATATTATTAATTCCAAGGAATGTGAGACTTTAACTCAAGGCAATAAGGACCATGACAGGTTTAGGGGCAAGTGTTAATGCACGTACCAGTATCCGGCAGAAAAGTGTACAGTTTCAAGCTAAAATGAGACTTATGTGAAGGCAATAAGGTTCAATAACGAAACTTTAACGGGTTATGGTACAAGTTTGATGCGCGAACCAATATCCGACAGAAAATGTACGATTTTGCCGGGTACTAGGTCCAGTAGGGATTTATGAGTACCAATAGATGTGAAACGTTAAAATATTAACATTCCAATTAAATTCATTTAAAGTTGCAGGTTATATCGCTAGATAATTTATTCAAATATTTAAATAATGTAATCCTCATATCGTATTGTTATTCGCAGCAGCATGGAAAGCTCAACAGTATGACGCGGTGACGTCCTAGTTCAGTGACAGAACTTAGCACTTTTGTAATAAATTCCTTTATGCCACTTTTAATGTTAAACAGTTTCGAGACCATTGCACTTTTTAGTCATTGTTGCATTAGCATTTGTGCAAAATATTACCAAGAATATGTTGCCAATAACAAACTTTAAGGTAATATTGGTAGAATGGTGTAATGATAGAAAAACTGACTAGTTACCGGTTACTTGGACCTTACCGGGAATACGTACTTCTACCCTAAATCCATCAACTTCTTCGAGTTTAAATGTTCAAACTATCATTTAAAAATAAACAAACGTTTGTTATCAACGATTAGAGCAATCAATCGAAATTTTAAAATATATGTATATTGATAATATAGTTAAAAGTAACGGAATATTGGTATTTATATCGAAATCTACTATCTGCTATAACGGCCGACTCGTATTCAAGTTCTAATCGCAGTCAACAACCCCGCTGTAAAAGCCGAATGGTAACTGTGTGTGGTAAAGTAAGACATGTCCGACATGAAGCAACATCTAGCACAGCCAGTCTGGACAAGTTCATTAATTATTTTATTTGTATAAAAGTAATTAAAATTTTTAGTTCGCGTTATGATCTTAATTGTAAGTTGGCGTCAAGGTATGCCCACGCGCAGCCGACTGACGAACGGGCTCTGACAGAAAAAATGAAAGATTCTACATTGGATGACAGGGGCTATTATGAAACGAATAATGTTTCTGACAATGCAACTGTCACTTGTCAAGTCAATTTAGATGAAAAATCTTTAAACAATATTCTATACAAATATGTATCGAATATAATTGATAGTGGTATACTTAACGAATATTCCAAGTTAAAAACTTGCAAATAACATACCCATGTTACCGATGGTAAAAATCTTATACATTTCTCATTTTATTCGAATCGTTTTCTTTTTTGAAACACCTATTTAACTTTTTGCAAGGGCTTTCAATGGGATCTGGCATAGATTGAAACGCCAGCAAAAACTACACTTGTTGAGAAACTCACTGATGTCTCATAAATATATATTGATACCGATTCAACATTATTTTCTCGTAAAAGATGTTTCTCAGAAGAGAAACTAATTTTTTGTAATACAAGTACAGTCACGCTCACGTCTGACTGAAGGTGCGGTAATGTGGTTTTTAGGATGGTCTGTCGAGTTAAATTCTCACATACTAGTACTAGATGTACTTGAATTCTCTGTGAAAGGCACGCGGTGTCCGTAAATATACCAACATTACACTACCAAACAATCAAACTTAGACAATAAATATTAGGTGAGATATATTTTATATCTCATACGCTGCGCTTAGGAGCTAGTAAGCAGTCTGTAATATCCTCAATTCTGTTAAAACAGCAATCAATGTTATTTTTGTATGTCTCACGACCATTCGACTGCTATTTATTCTAAAGTCATGTTTTAGATTTGAGAGACCAATTTGTAATCTCCATTTAAGATTTCGTCTACCATCTGTAACTAGACTCAGCAAGAATTTGCAAGATAATCTTTGAGCCATTTTAATTTCCTGATTTCTTTGCCATTGATGTCGTAACCGCTTGCCGTAACTTCTATTAAAGCTTAATAGTAATGGGAATCTATAGATTTACTCGCGTGCCACAGATACGATCAGCACGAGAGGCTCTGCTGGCTCGCTATTGACGTTTCCACGACGACCGCCGGCCCCATTGTTTTCCATCGCGCCACATCGGCCGTTAGACGATGCAATATTGTGATAACTCGACAGCCTTCCATTTTTTCTCCGGCTCCAAATTAAATGTTACCACATAACAGAACTGTATCGGGCTTTACATCAATTACTTGTTATTTGATAACATAATTGTTCTTTTTGTTAACATTACTAACAATAAATACAACTAACGGAGCCGTGTTTGTGCGTGAAATATTTTCCACCGTGTCATCGTGATAATTTTTCCAATTATACCCAACTGCGCTGGAAAAACTGCGTGTTATTGTTATATCTGTTTCAATCAATGCGACTTGTCTCTTTCTAAATTTACATATTACCTATCTAAATAAAGCTCTTTATACTCAGCATTCTTTGGCAACTCTACTTGTTCCAATTCCTACTTAAAACCATTTCATCGTTTTCAAAAGCGATCAAAATTATTATATTATAGATGTGATAATATTTCAGTGATTTCATCAAATCTTTACCCTGCGACATTATGTATCTTTCGCCCTTGTTACAATTTTACTATACATAAGTATAAATATTGAATTTGTAATCGGTAGGTTGTACATAGCGAGTGGGTAGACATTTATTACCAGTTATTGTTGAATGGCCAACTGTCTCCACGGCTTTCCATTTATTTACAACAAATATTAAACCAAATGACGACTACATTTAAATAAATTAAATAGATATTTGCATAACATACAGTATACCGCCCAGCTTTAGTTTTCTGTTTTACCTAATATGAGAAAATATAAAATAAAATGTCCGGACTTTTGTGCCCTTAAATCGAAACTTTCAAAAGAGGCGCTCCCCTAAAAAATCTCGTCTGACAAATTAAAAACCGGACATAATAAGAAAAAGGTCCGTAAATATCCTGACAGTTGATTTTAAACATTATGGTAAATTGTGAAGTGTTCACGATACTTCTTAATGTTTTTGTAATAAAAATAAGATAAATTACTCTAGTTGAAGGATGGGTAAATAATAATACATCTCCGCCTTATGAAATGATTATTATTTACGTAAATTAAACAAACGAGTACTAATTAGTAAACCACTAATTAATGTCAATTATTTGAATAAATGATAATTAAGAATGTTTTACACAAAGTCACAAAAGTAGGTGCAACACAAAAAACCGCGTTAAAGATGTCGATATCGTATTGAGTTCGTCTTTCACCATACGAAGTAAGTCCCTAAAGCTCGCTGCTCGCCGCTCCTTGTTCGTGGCCCCTGGATCGAGCTGACGCTGCATTCCGCAAGTTCAGCGGACAGCGCGCCTCTCGGTACCGCTGACGATGCAGTAGGCAACCAACATTTTGTTTACGAAACCGGAAATTTGGGTCATGTTGAAGAGCTCGCTAATTACCGATTATTTTGCTTTGTTATGAACAAGCATCTTGTAAAATAATATTCCTGGCTGACCACAAGATTATTATAATTGTTTACAAGACGTGTGTAACTGTGTATACTTGCGTCGCTCACCGTACACATGTCGAGCCTAAATAAAAAAAAGCATAAATGACTAAAAATCACTACATCTAGACATCTAGTCATTTACAGCGCCGCGCACTAATCTCCACTCCAGACGCGACGCACTAGAATAGTACATACTAATAACACACGCTAAAGGTACGGTTCCATCAGCGTAAATTCAATCATATTTTGGGCTGTTTTTTAGAATGGTTGTTGTGGGCTCTATGTGCATGTGCCTTTACGTGGGAGCTTCACGCGGATGACGTCTCTAGGAGCTGATAATTGATGTTGGTAAAATATTTTGAGCGAATCCGTAATACGTTATACAACATCAAAAAAATGTCAAAACCAACATCTGCTCGTAGTGTCCTAGTGCAACGAACTATGACACCTGGTTCCTCATATTAGTTACTAAGGTCACAACACAACATAGGTCTATTCTCTACGATACCTAATCCTAGATAGAAGACGAAGAAGCCTTTTATTTATTATTAGCAAAGCCATAGTTATCCATAAGGTTAGCATCAATTGACCTGCTGAATACACAATAATAAATGGTAAATACGTATCTAATATATAGTTTACTAGCTGACCCGGCAAACGTTGTTTTGCCATATATAAAAAAAATTTAGGGGTGGACTACCCCTAACATTTAGGGGGATGAAAAATAGATGTTGGCCGATTCTCATAGATACCGGATAAGCACAAAAAATTTCATCAAAATCGGTCAAGCCGTTTCGGAGGAGTATGGCAACGAAAACTGTGACACGAGAATTTTATATATTAGATTAACTCTGTTTAAAATTAGAATTAACAGTTTACCAACTTGATCGATATCGGTGCAGCCCATAAACCAGCAACTACCAATGTGCACGCTGTACTGAGCAGTTCCTGATATATTGGTTAAACGGAAATTAGCGAATGGTAAACACAGACGGACAAACAGTTCAATGGCTTGCTACAGCGGCGCGCCGAAATAGAACTGTTTCCAAATCATTGTACCAGAAGCTATTGCACGGTGAAAATAATTGCTGAGGGCATGTGTTTTGTAACGCATACTTCTTTAATCCTTTAATGTTTATTATTTCATCATCGTAAGCAGCTCCTATGGCTGCTCTAAATAGGAATAGATTAATCAAAATTAGCTAAGCAATTATAACAAAAGACCCTCTCTTTTTGTTATTTCTTCAGGACAACTTAAGGTTATTGATTGGAGACTGTAGATTATGCAAAAATGTAATGAATATTTTCTCTATAAAATCTGACTATGAAGCCCTCCTACGCCTATGAAGCCGAATGGGTTCATAGAATTAACAAGGATTAATACGTCCAAATATTTTTTATTACTTTTTAATTTATTTACGTCGCGTTTACCTTTTTGTGACAAAACTAATACAAGGCGGAGACTTCGTAGAAGCTTAGTTAGCCAGTTAGAAGAGGTCACAGTAACGAAAGTGCAAGGGAAATGTCCGACGATACTCATTACTCGGCCCGACACATGCGGCGTTTTAATTGAGCTCGTCCCGCGGTCACGCTGAGATAATACATATAAACGACCATTTAGCACGCCTTTATAGCAATGCAGAATACATTTTCTATGACGTGAGATTCTTCAAAAAGAACGCTTACTGAGGTACTATACTACTGCTTTGACAGATTACGAACAATCTAGTCTTGATGAACAATACTGAGATGGATTCGGAAGATCTTTGCCAAGATCTGAAAAAAAAACCATCTAAAACCTAAACACGAAATATTTGGTGAGGTTTATCTATGTAAATGTCAGTTAGGTATGCAGCCCACCAGATGTTTAATGCCACTGCCCATGGGCATCTCTAATCGATCGAAATAAGTTCATGAGAACTGAGATGGAAAGCCACATTTGTAACGTCGACAGGTTCCACGCCCATCGCAAAACAAACTTCGCAACTGTGGTCAATACAAACTCACTAAGGTTCTTGGTTGTAATTTTATCACATAAATCTACAGGCACAGGCTAAGAAAATCCCTTACCGTTATCGGGTGTCGAGTCTCGAGTCTCGGGTCGCGGCTGGCCAACGTAATTAACACGTCGAGATTTAGCGCCCTAATGAACACCTGGCTAGAGCGCGGCGTTAGTATTAACTAGCTCACACATTCTGAACTTTCACATTGTATGTTAAAAAACAATGTCACACATACAGTACCGTACGTAAATTCTCATTCTTGTCGTTGAAGTTGTTGGTTGGAGTTGCTTTCAGTTACTTGAATGACTCCGCAAAAAGTAAAATGACAAATATGCCTGTTGTATTGGTTATTCCTATAAATACTTACCCCATACTCACACTAAAATTCCGTTGTAGTGCCACATACCTACATATAATTGACAGACATCCAGACCCTGGAAAAACATTTATGACATCTGTACCCATAATAATACCCATAGGGACTGGGTATAGACTGAGAATTTAAACTACATCTAATGCTGTGTCCGGACTTGAACATTAAGACTTGACATTATAAGAGACACGCAAGCATAGATCTGAAACTCGTCGGAGGCGCGGTAACTATTTTACGATTATTTTATAGGTTGTAAAAACCGCTGGCAAGATAAACCACTTCAATATCGCGGCTAGCGTGCCGATTATGTATTGCTGTTTTACGGCATTTTTGAGCGTTATAAATGCGGGTGTGACTAAAACGTTTATCTCGCATGTTTCGAGTATTTTAACGGACTTCAAAAAGATTTTTATTGGTTAAGTGTTTTAACACGTGTCTATTAGCATGACTATAATTTTATACTCGTACTGGCGATACCACATCTGAGATCACTGATTTCTGTAGTCTTCTGGACTCTGGTATGATAGTAGCAGACGGATGTTTATTGGCCACTGTAAGCACTGCAGCAACTTATAAATATTCTGTGGCCAACCTTAAACATACAGCTCAGAACGGCGTATTTGAAAGCTCTCCCGGATAAATTGATCGCAGCTAATTTGTTACGTCTTCTCTCATCAAATACTTAGAGCTAGTAGTGATGAGCATTTGTTCAAAACGTTGCATTGTTCAAAACGTGTGTATTAATGTGTAAAAAATAGCTGGAAAACTGAAACTTCGAATTGTAAAACTGTTTATATAAATCTTTCAAATGTGCAGGATTCTTCACGAATTTCCTTTCTTCGAAACTTGCAAAATTTTACCGCCCCGGATTCAACGGTTTAATTCACCCACATTTCTTTTAAAATGGGGTACCTACCATTGAATATTAAGGCAACATTGAACAAAAATTAACAACTTTACAATTATTATTCACCGCCGCTCTCCGTCCCAGTTACCAGTGCGTTATTTTTTAATTTGCAAGTCTATAATTACTAACTACACCAGCGGGAGCTTGAAAGTAGCTTGCGTTATGATTCCGAATTACATCATTCGGACGATATTGGAATACCAGTAAGTACGAGTTATAAATTAACGCATCACCACAGTATTTGGTATGTATGCCAACAACCTAACACCATACCAACTAACCAACAGAAGCCCACGTTTTATTATCAGTACTGATAATCTCATCAACAACATAAATGTGAAATGAGAGTCATGTTAAAAAAAAAAGAATTGAGATGTAAATGGGTGCCAAGTTCTGTGTAGAAAAGCCTAAAATTTTAGTCACAAGAACATGTAATTCAAGCTCAGCTCTACATTTGACTTGGTTAGTTGTATGTCCAATTTCATGTCACCCGCATACAGGGAAATATAAGCTTTTGGCATGTACCTATTATAATTTATGCTTAACTAATATTTTTCCTACTTCACAATTTAAATTATTTGTCGATGATTGTAATATTACGATCATAAAATCTAACTCTACCAATCTTAAATTTTATAAACATTACCAACGGACAAATAACGCTCGAATGGTGGACCGTTGACGGCGGTGACGGCATAGAAATTATAAACTGACAGACTGCTGACTGATTTAGTATGGACTATGGAGAATGGAGTAATGTAGGTACATATGCACGCTACCTGATAAAATTTTCAGATGCACGTACATTCGTGTGACCGACCTCAAATAGAAGTCGTCTTGAAGTCTATTTAAATGTTCAGGGATTGCAATAGTTTCTGAATAGTTTGTTAATTCTACATCAATAAAACAACATTAGCTAGAGCGATGTGTTGAATGGGTGATAGTTTCTTGAGCACTTTGGTCGTCATGAGAAGAAATTGAAGATTCTTTAAACAAAAGTCGTTATGCCCTGTTGGACTTTAGAGCAAGGACGCTAACAGAACTCCTCGTGCAATCCGTTCTTCTAAATCACAAGAAGATCTCGAGCCTTTCAATGAGCCGCTAATGGGTTGGAGCCAAAAAAGCACGGCATCGATAGCTCGTTAAGATTAATAGGAAGTCTGAGTAGATAGCAAAGTGAAGCATGAAGCGACGGGCGACGAGCTCCAAGATTAATGGAAGTGAGCCGTGGGAATTGCGAATATCTGGGAATAATTGATACCCACGACGGCTCAGAATCCGTAACTAAGTCACTCCTTGTCACATGTTAGTCCAGAATGATATGAAACTAATTTTCTGAGTTTATAAAAAACTGGGCAAGTGCGAATTGGTCTTTTGTATCTTGTAATTTTCATTTTCTTTTAACTATACGTGTGAAAATGTGAAAATGTTTTAAAAAGACTTCCGTACAAAGGTTTTGCCTAGCCGATTTAAGGATATGCATAACCTCAAATTCTCCTTGGTCCTGAGAACTTCGGTCTTAAGAACTCGGTTAGTTCTTGAGACCGACTATGTTCGATGTTTCACAACTGCCTAAATACAAAAATAGTGTACGAAAAAATAGGTTATTGTTTTACGATTATAGGTTCTATACTAGGCAGGCAGGATACTGTGTAAGCTACTACAATCCTTTCGACCTAAATATCTAACTAGTCCGCGAGGACTCTAATCTAGGCAGTCAGTGTTTAATGGCAATAGCTCAATAGGTACCTAAATGTGGGTGGTCGGCTGAATCGAGACAATAAATCAGTTCTCATTACGCAAGGACGCAACGAGAACCGCCGCGAATCCACCTTCTTCAATTGGCGTTAAGTGGACGGTCTATTGCACAAATCGCAATCTACTAATACCTACCACATCAACGAGAGCTTTTACGATGTTTAACCATAGGTTTAACTACTGGTCCTTTTGTTTCATAAATCTGTGCTACTGATCTATGTTCTACAGTACGTCGCGTACGTGTGGTTCACAATAAGCAGATTTACCGTGAAGTCCCTAATTTACTTCAAAAGTTTGTTGAAGCAACTGATAATGTCAATTTTGACCCAGTCAATTAAATTAGCGGTCCATCTGGCTAGGTGCTGGACGATACAATTATACGTCTGTGACTATTTCCAAGCAGGATAATACAATTTAATAATGGATGGATGATGGAAGTAACCAAGTGATAGCCTTAGGTATGATGCTCGTTTACGACTATTTTCGTAAACAAAAAAAATACGCATTCGTATAATTTTATGTGATCATATTTCATAATGTACTAGGTAAAATTTAATTTAATTTGATGATTAATTCCTAGCAGTGAAATCCATTTGGAGCAGAGATCATATTGCTTTAGTAAAAGGGTAGCTAAAACGTCTAAATTATTGTTTACGTTCATTGACAGCCATACAGCCACATGATACGGCATCCTAATGTGGCATCTAATCTCATGTTACCTGATACCGACTCGCGAATATACAGCTAACATCTCATACACACATACGCTTATATAGAGTAATAATACTACTGTAATATAATATATACCACAGATATATACCCAAGCACGTACGTCTACAATATAGGTTATTTTTGGTAATCTACCGTACCGAAAAAAAAGGAATCGCTCAATTTTTAATACAAATATCTTATTGAAATCCAAATAAACAATTTCAGATATAATTTTTTTCAGCTCTTTTTCTTTTTGAAATCCACTCCTTAGTTTTTATATTTTTATCGTCCTTGGTCAAAGAGACACTTATGTATCTTTTCTAATTCCCTTTAACGTTTTCTGGAAAAAGAAACCAATCAGTATGATAAAAAAATCTCATCTGATCATAAATAGTTGTAAATATTACCTGGTCATAATTTTTTCCCGAAGAAAAGCGAAGGCAAGTTCAAAAATAAAAATAATATTATAATTATCTTCACGTGAAACAAAATAAGAAAAACCGGGCAAGTCCGTGTCAGGCCACTCGCAATGTACGGTTCCGAAGTAAGTAAGTTTATCGACTATTACTCATTAACTACGTATGCTAACATAGCCGTGATAGTTTTCCTTGTAAATTCATCATATAATCTATTTTTGAGATTTTTTTCACATCTCCAACTACAACCGCTTAGCCAGCGGGGAGGGCAACACTTGTTTCTAACCGAAACTAGCACTTAAAAGCCAAATATTTCGCAAACGGACCCCTAACTCCAAAAATGGTCTTTGGACCCATAATATTTTTGGAAGCCCTTTTCAACGATACCCCATACTATAGGGTACGCGACGAATAAAAAATTCATCCTAACATTACCTGTAGGGGAGATACTCTGAAAAAAAATATTTTTCAATATTTTATTCTACGATTCTGGGGTTTTAATAAATATGTTTATCCATGCCAAATTACAGCTCTCTAGCACTAAGCATCTCGGCGCTTTGCTTCGGACAGACGGACGGACGGACATGACGAAACTATAAAGTTTCCGATTTCACTTCGGAACCCTAAAAAAGACTAACACCTAAGCTTGATCTACAGTAACATAAATTATCTTTTCCCCGTAAACTTATAGCAGGTCAGGATATTTCTCAACCACAGCATTTATTATTTTTAGTATTTAGCAGCTATTAATTTTAATGCAATGGGACTTGTGGGCCATTCGTTCAGGAAACATACGAACGCCCTACATTCTAAAGGTGACAATGTTGCAATGAAATTTTGCAAAAGCAAACTCGTGTTTATTCCGTACTGGCGCTAGACGGAAAGATAGACCAAGTAAAATAAGATTAAGGGTTGAAACATACTCTACTTATCTACTACCTATTGTACCTACCTTCCTAAGTGCAATAAAGTATTTTCATTACATTTTGGATGTAAGGTGTTCACGATGAAGGAATTTAGGTAGATACCTACTAGATAGTAAAAAAATATGTATTGGATGTATCGAAAGTATTAAGGCCACAAAGGATAAAGGAGTGTTTTACATTCTTGGATCAAATCCTAATATAATTTATTTTTCGCTATATGGGTAAAATTGGAACTAAAAAAATTATTACTTCACTCAAGAAAAGTCGCACTTAAAATATTTTTTTAAATTAAACGGCACTGCATGAAACCCCTTCCACAATTGCTGTAGGAAGCAGTTACTAGTCAGCCAACGTCATTTCAGTATCGTTATGAGTCATACATCAGGCTGGTGGTATTTACACAATCATAATCAGGAATGTGCAATAGAGTTTGCCAAATTCTTCTATTCGGTGTACAACCCAGAACCGGCGCAACTGGATGTTTCAGCAGTTAGTGCGTCAGTGGGGGGTGGTGCGCGCGTGCACTTGGCGCAGCTGACACCGGCGGAGGTTAGCCGAGCGCTCGCACGGTTATCGCCGAAGCGCTCTGTCGGACCGGACGGCATTCCACCTTTCATCCTAAAGGATTGCCGAAGTGTACTAGAAGCGCCGCTGCGGCACGTATTTAACGTCTGCCTCGTAGCTGCAACCTTCCCGGATCGATGGAAACTCACCCGAGTGGTGCCGGTTCCAAAGGGACGGGGAGGTCCGGAGCCGAGCGACTACAGACCGGTGGCGCTTCTGTGTGCACCCGCCAAGGTGTTGGAGTCGGCTATTCATCACTCATTATATGCACAGCTGAGAGCCCAGTTGTCTGACGCACAGTACGGTTTTCGTCCTGAGCGGGGGACAACGGGAAACCTGCTTCATTTAATGACACAGGTGGTACCGGCTGTGGACGCTGGTGGTCAAGTGGATGTTGCCTATTTCGATTTTCGGAAAGCATTTGACACGGTCGACAATGACGTGCTGCTCGCGAAGCTGGCAGGCGTGGGTTGTACGCCGCATACGCTGACATTTTTTGCTAGCTATCTGCGGGACAGGCGTCAGTACGTCGACTGTGGCGGGTGCTATTCTGATGAGTACTGGACTAGGTCGGGCGTCAGCCAGGGTAGTAATCTTGGCCCCCTCCAATTTATCATAATGATAAACGATTTACCGGAGGTGGTCCAAGAGTCTACATGCCTTTTATTCGCTGATGACCTGAAACTGGTGTGCGGGATAGGTGACATCTCAGATCACATAAGACTGCAGAATGATATTGACAGAGTTGTGGATTGGAGCCAAAAGAACAAACTATACTTCAACGTGGGGAAGTGCTCAGTAATGTCATTCAGCCGAGCACGCACTCCGTGGCACCATCGGTACCATGTCGGAGGAGAGCCGCTGCAGCGCGTGACGGAGATGAGGGATTTGGGGGTACGGTTTACTACTGATCTTACCTTTCGAGAACATATAACTGGGGTATGCAAAAAGGCGTACCGGAACCTTGGCTTCGTACTGAGGCAAGCAGCTGGCTTCAACAATATCAATGCGCTGCGTGCCTTATACGAAGCCTTGGTGAAGAGTCACTTAGAGCATAATTCAGTTATATGGGCTCCAAGGGAGGAGAAGTATAAACAAATGCTAGAACGTATTCAAAACAAATTCACTCGATTCCTTTATATGAAGCTATATGGAGTATATCCAGGCTATCCGCTCCTGTATCCCAGTTTGTTTGTCCTGGGCATGGTGGGCTACATTAAGCTGGAAGCCAGGAGGGAAGTCGCCTTAGCTAAATACTTGGTTATGGTGCTACGGGGGGAACGTCACAGTCCAGCCATCTTAGAACAGCTGAGGTTGTCCGCTCCGGATAACTGCATAGAGCGGAGGCGGCTCCCGCCACTGCTAGTGGTGCCGCGGGCGCGCACCGAACTCCTGCGCGACGCACCGCTCACTCGAGCTCTGCGCACGCTCAATGCGGTAGCTTGTCGTATTGATATTTTCAGCGTTACACTGGTTGAGTGCACAAGGGCTATAACAAATGTTGTCACAGGGTTATAATTTAGATAATTAATATTTTGTATAGTGTTTGTGTGTGTTGTTATTGATAATTTAATAATTTGCAATGAATGGATCTTTTAATTACAAAATGAATGATTTATCTAATAACTTGACATCTACTTGACATTAGTATTATTTCATTATTACTGTTATTAATTATACTGTTTTTTATTGAATTTTATTTGTTATTGGTTATTAGATTTATGAATTAATATGAATATTATGTATTGGCTTTTTTGAGTATTTGGCAATATTAGCAACCATTATAATATAATTAACTAGATTAACTATATATTATTTGACTGTCCATTATTGGAACTCGAAATTGAAAGACTGTAATGATTTAGGATTTATAATATAATAATAATTATGAAGATTATGTTAACTTAGTATTAGAATAATTTACTAACAATAGATTTAATAAATATATCATACTAACGCATTAGGCTACCTGTAATGTTAGTATGTGTATGGGATAAATAAATAAATAAATAAATAAATAAATAAATAAATAAATAAATAAATAAATAATCCAGGAGCTAACGAGTTCAGTCGTAAACCCACTAAATACCAGCTGAGCTGAGCGTAATCTTGGACTATTACACTATTAGGGTGTCTGTCCATTACACTGGAATTTACTCTGAATGGAATGTCAGCTAATATAACGTCAGCTTATAGTATTACTGTTATTTATAGGATGTCAAGATTTAAACATTTTCATGTAGTGAAAGCGGACAAGAAAATTCCGCTCTAATCAATAGGCACCTTTAAAGAAACTGCAGTCGATTTGATCGGATTTGTATAATGCGACACTCTGGTTGTATGTTTTGCTGTTTATAGGAAATATTGTGCCGTTTAGCTTTCTAAATACCGAATAATGGCGAGCGAAATGCTATGGTTTACATGTCGAAACATTGTCCACGCTGTTGCGTTGGCTCACAGTTTACTGTCGATGCTATTTCACTTTTCAGCGTCCTGGCAGCTAAATATTTGTGACCTGTTTTTGGTCTAGATTCTAGAGGCAGCGATTTTGTGTGCGTATTTCTGAATTGAAATAGCTGATGTCAGACACCTTAGATTCCACATCTTAATCAATAAATTGATTTGAAAGATGAGATTAGCATGGTCATTCTGTAATCTCAACCAAAATCCCAGTTTATTGTGTGTGTATGAAAGAGTTCTGTAGCCCATTGGTAGTTATTCAATAGATGACCAAATGTTTTTTAAAATTGGATGAAGAATAGGAAAGTGGAGATAATTGAACCATTTTATGTTGGCTTTTAGCAGGTATATTTTAGTCAATATTCCTATATATGTTTCCTGCAAATGTTATATGTTTTAAAAATACATGGTGTTTTGAAGCTGGTAGCTACCACCGCCATATCACATACAATGTTGCAGCCTGTGGCCGCAGCTTAATCAAAATATTGAAATGCTGCAGTTGCTGCAACATTTGCTACAGTTTATATTACTGAGGTAGTTAGTGTTAGTAAATAAATAAATTCGACCAGCACATAATTCATGACATAAAACAACCGACTTCAAAATCAAGGATAACTCAAAAAGTACTAATTAGATTTCGCTCAAATGTAAGTGGGACTACATGACAAGCACCAGCTTTCGATTAAAAAAGAATCATCAAAATCGATTCACCCAGTCGAAAGTTCTGAGGTAACAAACATAAAAAATACAGTCGAATTGAAAACCTCCTCATTTTTTGAAATCGGTTAAAAAGAAGGAGGTTCTCAATTCGACCTATATGGTAAAAACCTTGCTGAAGTAACTATACTTTTAAATGATCAGGAACAGAATTCACATGGATTCAGCAAAAATAATAATTTGCTGAAACTTGAAAGTCTATTTCATAATGATTCACAAACAGTTCTCACGCTGTGACAGCAAATCTCACAAGCAGTAAGTTGTAGAGTTTTTTCGATCTTGATATAATTTAAAATCCGTTGCATATAATGTATGCCACTTCCTGTCTTATTCCCTTCATGATAAAGCTCACGCGACATGCCTGCCTGGGTATGTAAATAGTAGGTACAGTTGTGAGTACAATCAGTAACATAATATCGGTATTTTGTTAACAATGGACCGTTTAGTAAAACAATGGCATTGCGTATAGTACCCACGTGTAACGCATACGTGTCACATTTCGTCCAGTGAGCGTTCCTTTGGTTCACTCTAGTGGAACTTTTTAACTATTTTATTAACGATACATTTTAATGACGATACATTTACCTTGTCCTTAATTCCACCGCCACAGTCTTCGATCACTAATAACAGAACTTCTTTTATAAGTGATCGAAGGCCACAGTAAATGAAGATGGAGAATTGGAGATGTAGTCTACGATGGTGAAAAACCGATCTAAGACTCCTGTTGAAGATCTTTGAGCTCTCTAGTTCTGTACCAAATCATCAACTAGCCAGGATTCACTGCTCGCCTTTAGCTCTTATATCGTCCATTACGTACTTTAAAGTTGATTTTCTGTAATGTCTTTATTTATTTTGGTACTTTAGTCTACTTAATTATCATGTAAATCTTTCTGCTTTTGTATAAAAAGCAGGTCATATGACGAGTAAATGGTGCATAAAAATATGTTTTACTCTTAGTTACCTTTCAAATTTACGAAAAACTAGTTCCTTTACGAGAAATTTATCGTTGATTGTGGTCTCTTCGCTGGAACTCCTAGTTCTAATGCATCCATCATTATGAAATGCTGTGGACAGGAATGTTAGGCATTATTAGGCAAGGCGCCAATAAAACTTAGAACGTAGCGCCACCCCGCCGGCCGTACGCCACTCTAACTGATAAATTGCATTTAATTACGTCATTATGTCTTTCTTTACGTCAATATTAAATTAAATGGCTTTATTAAAATTGTCTGGTTCTGAAAGCCTTTATGGGGTTTCGTTGATAAAACGGTTAGATATAGTTTGAATATTGCTTGCCTGTCCGTCCGCAGTTTAGCGCAAAGATCCATATCTAGAAAGCTGTATTTTAGCATGGAAATATTATTATGTCTATTAAAACTACCAAGTCGTAGAATTATTTAAAAAAAATCAATTCAAATTCAAAATTCATCTCAGACTAACTCCCCTAATGATAACGTTGGGATGAATATTTTTTCCTCAGCTAAGTACCTTCTTTTCCCCAAATACGAAGCTGAATACCTACCTTCTTTACATAATAATATATCTACTTAAATAAATATCTAGTCTAATACAAATCTAAAATTATGAAGTCAATAGCTACCGCATGAAACATTTAAATGGCTGTTACTAAACGTGCCAGCGGTTGCTAATCTCAGGATTTAACAGCGGACTGCGAAGTGCGGTCAGTGCGGATCCGGACAGAGCGAGCGGCACTCCCCGAGTCATCGGAATCAAACTGCATTTAGGCCAGTTGTAAGATACAATAAAATTCTGCGTAAAGTTTCAATTTCAGCGATACTCAATCTTTTTTATGAATTTGCTTTAGTTTTATCGGAAATAAATTTAAAGTTAGTGTCGATTCCATCGTCGTGAGTTTCATGTCACTTACCAAAGATGCTGCAATAGACAAAGAAACGTCAATAGGTTGTCTAAATACGAGCACTGTCTAGATACCCTAGATTAAAATCAGCTTGTGTCACTGTCATACTTGCACTCACAATCAGAGTCTCACGCCCCAACTCAGAGTCACTTAATGGTCATTAAAATCGCTCCTTAGTACAGAATCACAATTAGTCACTCCCAGAGTCAGTTAATCGACCGTTATAGGCCCTTAATGGCAATTAAAGTTAATTATACAAATACCATTACTTAAACTCTACTTAGGATTGATTTTGACGTTCAGTTGACATTAGGTTTACAATTTGAGAGATTTCACAAGCAAAATGTCTGTTTTCGCGGATTTTGCCGATTTTATTGAATTTGTTGATTACGCTAGAATGCATAGACATGTGGGGCCAAGGCGATATTTGCGACATTTCTTTGATCCGTTTAGAACATACTCGGTCCAAGAATTTTATGCACGATACAGCAGAATGTGTAAAATCAGTTATATTGCCCATACTGGTGCCAGGCCTAACGAAACCAACAAAGAGAGGTTTACCATTTGCAACTCTTTTTCGCGGTATTTTACACTCCATATCCTTTAAAAAACGATACAGTTGTTTTGATTACAATTCACAACCTTGGTGCCCCTTATTTATTAACATAAGTTATTATCATATTCGCTAATTTGAAAGTGTAGGTACTTTACATGTACATGATAATATTATATAACAAATAGGTTGGCGATATTAAACAAAATGAAATTTTTCAATTCAATTCAGATTGAAATCAAACCAACAATATAATATATCAACATTGAATTGACTGACAATTGTGAATTGACATTTACTGTACAGTGTACTGCCACAGATACTACAGTACTACTAGGTATAGTATTGCCGTTACATAAAATTGCGAGATTTTTTTAAATTTATTTTAAAGAAAAAAGCTACTTTGCAATGTTCTTAAGTAAGAAAACACAGTAAACGAATTTCTTGTTACTATATTAGTATAAATCATCGTTCTAAAAGCACTAAAATAAGTATTATTTTTTATGTGTTCTCAACGTATTTTACATGTGGCTACACTAATACTCTATCGATATGATAATCGATAAGGTTATTAGACGTTGTTCCGCACTAGGGTTACTTAAAGTTAATAAAATGACTCTGAGAGGAATCGATACTCAACATATTTAATGTCAATTAGTTATGGACTCCTTACAGCTAAATAAAGGAACCTTTCTGAGTTGGGGCGTCAGAAGCCAACAGGTTGAGAGCCTCTGCTGCAACCAACGATGTCGTCTTATCTGGAACAAGTTTTAGAAGCAATCAAAGCACTTAACAAGGGCGCTATCAGCTCGTTAATTGTTGAATCGGCGATAGGGCGCGATCGCGAACAAAACCGATTAGCGGTATCGCGGGAGCTTTGATTTGTTTAGCCGTTATCTGCCGCGCTCGCTGACTGGAGTAGCAAGCAAGGTTGTCATGGTCATCACTTGGAAATACATTGTTATTAATATTGGTCGATCCAAAATAATTAAAATATTGTGGTTATGCATTGAAGTATTATTACTAGCGTATAGAACCGACACCGCGAACACCATATTATGTCCCAATGCATTGGCGCCACGTGGCTTCAATCTTCAATGGATTCGTTCGATTTTGAAAGGAGCCGGGAACCGGGGCTCAATTTTGAAAATCGAACCTCCCGGGCGGACCCACGTTTTGTTCGAGATGTCTGTTCTATGACATTATACTTCAATGTGGGTATGTCAAATTTTTGCAACAGCGTCGCAATCGTACATTGCTAGCTTGTACAAGTACAAGAATCGATGATCCTTTGGTTCACATAACAGAATGTCTCACGAGCACAACACCTGACTGTTGTGTAGTGTTTAACAAGTGTCGCTAAATGTTGTTGTTGTTGTTGTTGCAGGGTGCAACTGCTCGGCGGCGGGCGCGGAGAGCAACGTGTGCGACATCCGCACGGGGCAGTGCCGCTGCCGCGCGCACGTCACCGGCCGCGCCTGCGACACTTGCCAGGTGACTGACACTGCACTGCACTGGGACTCGCTGGTGTATTGATGTACCACCATGTACCACACACAATACAACACCCTACACCCACTCACCCAGGGAAGACTCACCCACCTCTGGTTTTGCGAACCTCCGCAAAAGCAAATATTATAACGTATAGAATTTACGGGTTCCTGGAGATATTTGCAGTAATATCAAATCAATGATTATGATCAATGATTACGCGAAAATGTTTTAAAATTACTACTTGTACTAGGATCCCTTGTGTACCACGCTTCTTCTTAGATAAATAACTAATCTAACCTAACCTATCCCAAACATTTATCTGTCAACCACAAACCTGAGTTGGTATAGTATAGTCTTATTTATATTGATATGATATAATTATAAATCTCTTGACCACTGTCTCAATGCCTCGGTAAGCGCAAGCGACCGCAAAGCTTTTGACTTGACAGCTATGATAATGCACATTCTACCGCTCAATCGTAAAGGGAATCACATTATGCTGTGAGTTATGCGGTTATGCGCCACCGTGTAAACTGCGAGTACTGCGACCCACTTGTACCGTGTACGAATCAGAGCTGCCGAATGCAATGTAATTGAATAAACGCCGCAATACCGGCCAACTGCCAATTATTGATATTAGGACTGTTACACATACGGTAAGCAGTAGTAGCGGATGCTACTTAACTAGTCACAAATCACAATGCGCCGAGGAGAGTGGAACCGCAAGTAATTGTTCCTTGTTATTTAGTTGAGTTTGCCTAAGCAAGACAAGATTTGTTGCTATATACTAGCATCCTCACGATTTGAGATCGTGACCGCCAAGCACTGATTCTGTCACATAGTTTCTCCAGCTGTAATTTCAGGCTAACGTTTACCTTCTGCTCCACTAAGCTAAGATAAAAGAGTACAAATATAACTTTAATAATAAATGCGGCCCTTGTACTTACTTACCAGATCAGTTAATTTTTGTTCAGTACTGGTTCTACGTCATTAGAAGGCATAATAATATGTCAGTAGGTAGGTATACCTTAGAGGCAGCTATTAACTTGTACTTGTACTTGTATGAACTGTGTACTTGACTGATTAGTTCTGGTAGCTAGTAGTGGCTGCCGTCGTGCAAGGCAGCACGCCGCGCCACTCGCGCCAGCAGGCACGACTCCGTTCCGGCCCACATCTCCTGTTCCGCGCTTTACTTGGGAAATGCCAAACAGACATTTCTTCGAACGTGTTCCGTTCGACCTGCTTTGCATTTAACCGAAATGCTACCATTACCGATGTTCATCCACTGACATTTTACATTCAGTTTTTATTGCTTCTTGACTTTTTTATTTTACGTCATAAATAGCCAGCCCTGGATCCACAACTTTTCCGAACTGGGATAGAAACTTGATAGAGGCGCCTATGGAGTTTTGTAAACAATAATGACTATTATTTGCAAAATTGGTTCAGGCGCTCAGATGGAGCCAGTTCTTTTATTTTTATTCATACTAGGTATATTATGATTTTGGCGCCCTCAAAACTGCCGCTTGGCGCAGATGCCCCGGTTCGGACCCCCCTAGATCCGGGCCTGTAAATAGCCTATGTTCAATGCGCCTCCTCAAAATTAAACTAATTACCTTACTCAAAATAATATTTCAAAAATTAAAACTGATGTTTAATCTGACCCTAAAATAACGACAACGAGCACAAACTAAATACGGCATTGCGTCCTACTTCTACTACTTACTTCTACTTCTGGTCTTTAGCTTAGACCTATTTCAATTCCGTAATGGTAAAATGAAATTGAAACGAAACCTCTATTTAAATTTTCAATTTGAAGTCAGGGACAGCCCTGCTGCAATCGCCAGTATTTGTAAATTGTAAGTTAATATTGCAGTCGCTAAGTTGCTAATAGCGCATTAGATAAAATGTTATTGAATTACATAAAGTAGCGCGGAACTGTCCGTGCACCGCGTAATTGCAACTTAACGCTGTCGGCAATAAATCATTATAAAATATCACAAGTAGATACTTACATGGTACAAAATAATAGATTCGTAAATATTGTAGTAGGTATAATAAGATTAATAAGCTCATGGTGGCCATACACGATTAAATATACTTGTCCAGTTTGCAGCGGACTTGAGGCGGCTTCCACTGCTTCCAGTAAACTTGACGGTGTAAGGCCACGCTTCCTGGCCATATAGCTATCTCATGTACACTGGATGCCGCATCAAGTCTGCAAACTTGACAAGTACACTTGATCGTGTATGACCACCATAATATTAGAAGCGATCATATTCTGCACCATCGGCAGCTTGTATTCATCCTATCGTTTGATTTAAGCAATAGCGGTCGCGGTCGGTATTTGAAAAAGTGACCGCTAGTGGCAAACATTTCTTGAGCATTTCCGTGCATCAGAGGACACGTAAAGCTAGGGTCCCGATACTCCCGATTGCTATAATTACCTATACAATTCATATAACAATCGTAACACTATGTCGGAGGCCTACGGGGCGGCATAAAAGCTTTCGACACGTCTGGCCCCTAAACAACCAAAACCGCCAAACCAATTCGTACTAAAGCACACCACGGTGAACTATGCTTTAGTCCTTTTCAAGAAACCAGTACCTACCCTGTAGTAGGTCATTAATGGGTTTTAAGCCAAGCTAATAAGAGCTATAAACAAATTCAAATCATGATGTAGGTATGTATATAATTATTAATAGGGATAACATGACACGGTAGAATCGTGTGAACGTAGAACAAAGTTAAAATCGCGACGATTGGTACTGCATTAGTCATGTTTCATGAGAAAGTGAAACTCCGACAATGGGCTGAGCGTGGGCATACGTCATCTCGTATAATAGAAAACCGAGAAGAGAATACAGACGTTTACATAACGATAACCTTTTAGCTTCGTTGATAGTTCGTATCCTAGATCCTACCGTAGTCTTGCCATATCATCCCTAGGCAAGACTCTGGGTTTGATTTAGGTTTATTTTATTTTATTTTATTTAAACATATAAATGTCAGTCCTTGATTGTTTTGTTTTAAACAAGTTGTTTGCCTCTTTTTCCACGCTCCCATAACACATACCTAAATAGTGCGGAGAACTTGACATTGTAAGCCGGTTTGGAACTTTCCGCACCGATTGTTGCTAGACATCATTATAAATGTCATAGATTAAATGTTATTTACGTTAAAACCATGTTGGTTATCTTCGAGCATAACAACTTCTGAAAAGGTTAAGTCACTAACTTCTTCATCGTGCAAAAGCACTAAAGACATACATAGAGGGCACCTAATGGATTGAATACACGGCAGTCATTCCGGTAAATGCTTCTATTATGTATTGTTTGTGCTCTCTGTGTTAAAGAATACTGGAGTTGCTGGATAACAGAAGCATGGTATGTCCTCAGGAAGGCTACTGGGGCTTGGAGCGTGGCGGGTGTCGGCGCTGCGAGTGCGGCGCGGGCGCGGCGGCGTGCGACCCGGTGAGCGGCGCGTGCGCGTGCGCGGCCGGCGTGGGCGGCGCGCGCTGCGACCGCTGTCTACAGGGGTACTACGGCTTCAGCGCCACTGGATGCTTGCGTGAGTAACAATAAAGAGATTTCTGCTCAGCAAGACAGGCCTCTAGGTCCTCAGAGGATATAAGATGACATAAAGTATGAAATTGGTAGAAACACTCGGACTTAAAGTTCTACTTTCAATTCATTGCACCATGTTACATTCAACCCGGGTATCTTGAATTTTAGTGTGACTTTCACCTATTGCATCTGATTGCTTAGGAGGTCTAAAGGTCTCCTATTGTTCTATAGCCGTTTTTGTTTTTCTGTCCGGAAGTTACTGGCAGAAAACAGCATAGTTTTTGACGTGGATGGGCGTGGTAGCTTGTGAATACAGGAATTACGTAATACAGCACGGTATTTTTCTTCCTCAGTCAAATACAAATACAAGGCGGTGAGTTATCTACCCAATTTTATGTTTCATGGGAAAAGTCGTGGCTCCCCACGTAATATTAAGTAATAAAATATACGTCAAACCCAGAAAA
Organism: Thymelicus lineola; assembly: GCA_963932265.1. Lineage (NCBI taxonomy): Eukaryota > Metazoa > Arthropoda > Insecta > Lepidoptera > Hesperiidae > Thymelicus > Thymelicus lineola. Next base: position 18,906,781 of record OZ010683.1, on the reverse strand, counting down.
ACATTCCAACATTAAAGTCAATTTACGATGATTATTATAATAATATGAAAACGTCATAAGACGCACGTCAAAAGTTGGCCAATGTTTACCAATAGTGACCAACATTTGGCCACGATAATAAGGTAATGTTGTCCCCAGCGTGCCCCAGCTGCTCGGAGGGCAAGGTGTGCTCGGCGGTGAACGGGCGCTGCGTGTGCCCCGCGCGCACCCGCGGGCCGGGCTGCGGGCGGTGCGCGCGCGGCTATTGGGACCGCGCCGCCGGCTGCCGGCCCTGCAACTGCGGACCTGCTGCCGTATCCAGTATGTTCTCATCAGATCTCCCCCATATAATGTAAAACACAAGTAACTTATCTTGTAACATGCATTACACAGTACACTCGTACTCCATACTTGAATCTCCTAGGGACTTTATGGACACTATAACTATTCAACTTGATATCCCAAGGGGGTTCAAGGACACACTCTGTTCAACTTAAATCTACTGTACCTATAATCATTGTAGTCTTAATAAACATGTAAAATTACAATGATTTTGATAAAAGAAATCTCGATGAGGCTTTCAAAAACAGAGCATCTTCTTGGAAGAACGTGTAGGTTGAATTGCCTTTACGATTCAAGTCTCGACATTTGCTTAGTTATGCATCCTCGATCTACTCCCAATACCTACCATATATCAGATCTCGCATCAAATATTGCCCAAACTAACGTTAAAAAAACATAAACGTGTACTTATGTACGCGCGTGAGAAGTTATACTTTTTTGGCATGAAAAAAAATTCAAAAAACAATATTAAAAAAACATTGTTCAAAATACAATATTCAAAAAGAACAATATTAAAAATACAAATTAATTAATATTTTGAAATAATTTAATTTACGAATCTCTATAGCCAAACTATATGTGTTAAGCGCCATCTGTGATTAATTTTGTAGTGTATTCTAATATTACTTTGCTACGTACATACAACTACGTAGATGGTGTTTTTCCAATTGTAAAAACACCATCTACGTTCTATTACGAGAACTAGTACGATACCATGCCACCTAGAACTAACTTCACGATGTAGAATTTAGGTGTCGGTGTGCGCGCGCATCGTAAAAATTCACTCTCAACATTTTTCTCTATCGCGCCAAAAGAAGTATAACTTCAAAAACTTCTAATCATCTGAATTTTCAGGCTGGCATGCACAAGAAACCAACTGCCTTTGAGTAGAAGAAAATGATTGGTGAATGATACAGTTTACGTGTTCCCAGACATATGCGACCCGGTGTCGGGCGCGTGCAAGTGCCGCGTGGGGTGGGCGGGGCCGGCGTGCGAGCGGTGCGCGCCGGGCCACCACGGGCCGCGCTGCAAGCCGTGCCACTGCCACCGCGCGGGCACCCTCTGCGAACATGACCACTGCCCCTGCGACGAGCTGGGACGCTGCCGGTGCAAGGTACTGTCGCTACGATGAAGGAGGATGGGGAAGCAGACAATCTACTTTATTACCTACTGTCAGGATCAGACATCCGATTAAAACCCGTAGCATGGTACTGATTCTGTCGGTTCGGTGTTTATGTACCCGGTCGTTTCATATTGCATTGAATGTTTCTTGAATTAAATTTTACTTCACATTTTGATTTTAGCCAAAAGACCAAGAAGTGATGAATAATATAATAATAAACTACGAGTATCAAATTCACAATCACAGTGGGTACACCAACAACCCTGCTTACACTTGACTTGTTCTCCCAGGACAACGTAGTAGGTGAGAAGTGCGACGAGTGCCTGGAGGGGACGTTCGGGCTGTCGGAGGACAACCCGGTGGGCTGCACGGCGTGCTTCTGCTTCGGCCGCAGCACCAAGTGCACGCAGGCAGCGGTCACACGCGCCGCGCTGCACGCGCCCGCGCCCAGGCATCTCACGCTGCTGCGGGGAGATGACGCCTTGGTAACACCTTCTTTTTCTTCTCTCTATCTTCACCGGCAACACCACACTCATAGCTATTTTTTTGTCAGCTATTTCATTAAAAAATCGGCCAAGTGCGTGCGTGTCAGGTCACACGCAATTTAAATTAATGTTAATAATATAATCTATTTTTGTGAATTTTTTCACTTTGACTATAAGCAAAATTGGCACTTTAAAGCCGAACATATCGCAAACTGGACCCTGAATTGAAACACGGTTTTAGCAGACCCCTAATAATTTCGAAACACCTTTTCAACGATACTCCACGCTATAAGGTACGCGATGAAAAGTAATTCATCTCCATGTTACCTCTCTTTCATTCTGCGATGATACGTGAGCTAACAAAGCTATATTGAACCCAAACAACGCTTATTTAAACTACTATCAACCTGTAGGTGGATCAGAACATCCTGATATCAGCCGACACGCACTCTCCAGATGCGACTATCTCGGTACCCTGGCCTCCAGTCCCCGTGTACGTGGACCTGGGGGAACTGTTCCTAGGGGACCGCCTCCTGTCGTACGGGGGCGCGCTCAGGTTCAAGGTGGAGGAGGAAGGGGGAGAGCCGCTCCCCCCTGATGTGCTGAATAGATTCCCATTGGTGCGGCTGTATGGACCGAATGGCATCGTGCTGGATTATTTTGAGGTAAATCGAAGATATGTGTTTCGTACTTACATTGTGTTGATATTTACTATTGACTCTGGATAGATGTTAAAACATCTTTAGCAAGACGTGACTGAATGAAGTGATCAATAGTTACGTTCTAAAAATCAACTTACAAGAACAGAAAATCGACTATATTATTACTTATATCATAAATAATATTTCATATCTGGCATCGTGTGCACCTACTACATCTTCTCATCAGCTCCCAGGGTTGACTGATAGGGAATGCCATCAAGCATTTAGTCCGCCCATTGTACTCCTTAGTATTAAGGTTATGGCAATAAAGGAAAAATAAAAATAAATTAGTTGACGACCCTGCAGTAGTTGGTAGCGATCTTACCTGCGAAGCGAGGGGTCCCAGGTTCGATTTCCGGCTGGGACAGATATTTATGTGGCAGATAAATATTTGCACTCGGGTCATGGGTGTTATTGTGATGTGCTATAATTATGAATCATCCATGCCACCCGCGACACAGGTAATAAGTAACCTATTACTGCGGAGGTATGAGTGTGTAAGCGTTAAATAAATAGTTGAGAGTTTCTGCATTACAAACAAGCCTCAAAACTCCCAATCAAAACTGGTCCACCAGCGCGTACCAGCAGTGAACGGCACGCATGCAGTGTTCCTGCACGAGTCGCTGTGGGAGATGCACGGGCAGGGGCACGGGGCCATCGCGTCGCGGGGACTGCTGATGCTCGTGTTGCAAGCATTGCAGCGCGTCCAGGTCCGCGTATCCAGCAGGCAACCCGAAGGGAATGAGCCATTGCATGTATTGTGAGTAAAGCAAATACTTGTCGTTTAGCACCCAAGGCCAATTCTTTCACAGTAATAATTTCATGAACCACCCGGCTCGAAAGACTAGAACTTACGAGTTCCTACATTGGTTCCTAACACCCAAAGCAATTTGTTTCAACATGAAAATTGTTATCAAATCATTGTTATTAAATAGATAGATCGAACATTAAATAGTATAACAAACACCTTCTAACTTCACCAGAGTGCTCAACATATCCCTAGAGACGGCGGTGCCGGGGTTGGCGCGGGGGGCGCCCGCGCCCGGCATCGAGCGCTGCGAGTGTCCGCGGGAGTACGCGTCGGGCTCGTGCGAGCGGCCGGCGGCGGGGTTCTGGCTGCCGCACGCCGCGCCGCGCTTCCACCACGCCGCCGGCACCATCGTCATCCAGCTGGCCGCCGCCGCCACGCCGTGCCGCTGCCACGGCCGCGCCGACACCTGCGACAAAGACACTGGACACTGCTTGGTGAGTGGTTACGAGGTGTTTCTTTATGTCTCGGTACTGGTCTTACTCGGCGTAAAAGCGTGTTTATGTTTGCGGCATATACGAGTAGTAAGGCGTATGCATATTTATGGTATGGTCATAAAATAAAGTGAACAAATACATCAACAACAATAATTTGAAAAGATTGAAGACTTTAACTTAAGATTAAGGGTTGTGACCGTAGAGTCTCACTTACTACCAGATGAACTGCAGGTTCTGTAGTAGGTAAGTTAATCGTCGTGTTTCCTGGTTATGTAGAACTGCCGCAACAACACGAGTGGCGCGGAGTGCGAGCGGTGCGCGGACGGGTTCTGGGGCGCGCCGGACGCGCCGGGCGGCTGCACGCGCTGCCCGTGCCCGTCGCGCGCGCGCTCGCACGCCGCCTCCTGCGCTCTGGCCGGCGGACGCCTCATCTGCAACTGCTTACCCGGTATGTCGTCGACTATTGTGACTTTGCTTCCAGTTCCCTGAGCCACATGTGATAGCTATTTTTTTCGGTAAAAAAATTTTAAAACCTGGAGAATAACATTACACTTACGGAAAAACATTCCTAAAATCAACTACTTTCCTTAACTAAGTATTTAGACGACATCTAACATTCGACAGGCTACACGGGGCAAGCGTGCGAGCAGTGCGCTGCGGGCTACCGGCGGGCGGCGGACGGGACGTGCGCGGCGTGCGCGTGCGACGAGCGCGGCGCGCAGTCGGCGCGGTGCGACGCGCGCGGGCTGTGCCGCTGCCGCGCGCACGCTACGGGCGACCTGTGCGACCGCTGCGCGCTGCCGCGACACTACCTCACTCAGGACGGGTGCCAACGTGAGTATGTGCAGTATGTACAGCACTTGCTTCTTATTTAGTGTCGCTAAGTTGTGCTTAAATGTTTCTCTTACTTCGTCTTGTAATTTGTTCTTAACGGAGCATTATGAAGTTGGTTAGACGTGCGATAAGACTGTTATTTCCTTTTATGATCTGATTCCTCTATTCGTGATTCAAGTTATATTTTAATGTAAAGACTTTTTAATGGGGGGAGTGCAGGGGGTACTATAATCATGAGCACGTAATTCACATTTCAGCGTGCGACAACTGCACACAAACGCTACTAGATTCTGTCGAGAGCCTCACTTCAGATTTAAACAGCCGAGCAGACCTCACCGAACTCAGCAGGATCCCACAACCCTTCCCAGCCTTGCGCGAGTTCTCGCACAATACATCCAACCTGCAGTCTGCTTTAGTTGAAGCCAAGAAGCATATAGAACAATCTAGAAGCTTGGAAAATTCTATAGATAAATTGGAAGCTACCGAGCACCAATTGTTCACGAATGCAAACATGTTGAAAACGGAAGCGTCTAGAAGGGAAAAGGAGGCGCAATACTTGAGTTTAGAAAGCATGAGTAGCCTGGATCAGGTTTTAGAACAAAAGAAAGTTATTGGCGAGCAAGTGGCTCAATTGGATGAGTTTGCGCAAGGCGAGAGACATCTGAGCGCTCACCGGGCGCTGAAGGAGGCCAGGCACCTCGTGAAGACCATAAAAGAAGTTAAACTGGTCGACTACGCAGCTGGTGCTACTGATGTTTCGGATTCGGTAATTATAATCTACATAGTATAGTTGAATCTCGCCATATTTCATACTGGATTTCTTCTCGAATGGCAAACCCAAAAAAAATTGGACCTTTTTTTGCGAACGCGCGAACGTTCTTAAATCTGTACTGTTTGATTAGTACATGGATATATTGGAGATCTGTAGTATGGTAGCCATTTCAATCCATTTGAAAATATCTTTAGAAATTATAAAAATGATGCAAATACAATCTTTTTCATAGTAGAGAGTTCTCATTCCAGTCCCACAAGCAATGCCAGTCATGAGATTAACGACTTATCTCTTCACAGGCCAACCTGCAGTCGACATCGGTCCGCGAGTACGACTACCGGATCGAGGACATGTACAAGCGAGTGAAGAAGCTGCAGGCCGCGCTGGAGCAGTGGGAGGGCCAGGCGGAGGACCTGGCGCGGCTGGGGGGCGCCGTGTGGGCCGCCAGTGACGCCCTGGCGGACGTCAAAAAGACCGTGCTGCCCAAGTTGGGCAATGTCAGAGATGTCGGGCTCAGGTGCCGGCTTGCTTTAGAGGTAAATACTACAGCAAAAAATTAAATGTGTTTTCTTACTTTAATGATTATTAAATTTTTTAACTCATCTCCTTTTGCACCAAATGTTTTTACACCATACTTACAACATAAAGACACTATCTAAGAGAGCACCCAACAAAACTGGCTCATTCTCTTTAATGAAAAAACCTCCGCTACCTTTTGTAGCAGACATGTAGGTACATGTAGGTTATAGCATTGACAAAATTACCGAATACGCGTGAATATCAGCACCTTGTGGCAGGACATATCGACCCTGTCGGCGCACAACCTGACGGAGCAGACGCGCGCGGCGCTGCTGCAGGCCAGGAACCTGGCGGTAGGCTTCCCGCGCCACCTGGCCCAGCTGCGCGCGCTCACCTTGGCCGCCGAGGAGAAGGAAGGCATCCTGTACAGCCTCACGCCCGCCTACAAGCAAAAATACTTGGACGCTGTAGAGAAACATGTCGCTGAGCTGGGGAAGAAAGCGAAGGAATACAAGAGGTACGATAATTTCTGTAATATGTTCCCAACACATGTCAGAAAAGTTTCAGATTGAAATTTGTGGCCTAATTTTCATCCGATAGAGGATATCTCTAGGCTAGAGATGTTCTCGATAGCTAGCTTGTGCCTTTGCATTACTACTATAACGGTGAACGCACATTTATCGGCATCGTAAGCGCTGTCATATATGTGTCGGCATCTGTCATCCGCATCGGGCTCTCATATGATTTCATACAAATGCGATGCTGACAGCGCTTACGATGCCGATAAATGTGCGTTCACTGTAAGACGAAGTTTCTGTTAAACACAAATAAAAGACGTAAGTTAAGACAGCACAAACCTAAAGTACATTTGACGTTAATCACTCTTCCCGTACAATAGGAATCAAATTCCCCTGGCAGTCTATTCGCAGGTACGCGAGCGGTGGCGTCGCTCGGCGTGCAGGCGGCGCGCGCGTGGGCCGAGGTGGCAGCGGGGGTGCGCGAGGCGGGGGCCGCTGCGGACAGTGCTACCGCCGCCGCCGCTACGGCCGGCAAGCTGGCCCGCGGCCCGCAACCCCTGCTCGCCACCGCAGAGGCAGAGAAGGTCAGCTCCGAGGATCTGAAGCGGCGAGGGGCTGAAGTGCTGGCGAAGGCTGATGGTTGGTTTTTGACTGTTAAATGTAGTACATGTTCGAATCATAGACCTATATGTAGGTATAAACTGTTCGAACGTATATTGACATTGTTTTTATCTTAACATTTTATTTTACATCTTTATTGAATAATAAGTACTAGTCAGTGCAATACAGGCCAGCAAACAACTCGGTTGTAATTTTTAAATATCTATTATCACGTTGTCATCATCACATGGACCAAGTTGATCTAACACTGAACCCTTTACTAAATATATTGATATAAATGATACATTCATAAAGGGGTTTCGAGTAGGTACCATATTATTTATTTATTTATTTATGCTTTATTGACCCTTAACAAATAAGTGGTACAAAAGGCGGACTTAATGCTAAACAGCATTCTCTACCAGTCAACCTTAGGAATGTGCAGAGAACAATGAACCATATTCATAGTTTAGGAATAAAACCATTAGTTTATAGTAGGGAATGCTTAAAAGCAACAACCCATAATAATTATTCTCCCACTATTGGGCTCCGGGTCTCCTCTCACAATGTGAAGGGTACAGGCCATAGCCTACCACGCTGGCCAAGTGCGGATTAGTAGTCTTCACGCACCTTTGAGAACTTTATGGAGAACTCACCGGTGTGCAGGTTTGTAGCAAGCAAGGGATCGAGTGATAATTATCTTGTCTTATAATACGCACATAATGTTTAAAAATTAGAGGTGCGTGCCAGGGTTTTAACTCGTGTTCCCGCGTTCGGGACACCAACGTTCTAACTACTAGGCTATCACTGTTAATGGGAATGCTTACTTCCAATAATGACGCATAATATCCGCGTACTAAATGTTATATGTTACTTGCAGAGCTCCGTCGTCAGCTGGAGGCGGCGGAGCGCGGCACCGACGTGGTGAGCGTGGCGCTGCGGGCGCTCGGCTGGCGGGAGCGCGAGCTGACGGCTGGCGCCGGTACTACACACAGACATCACACACTGACACTTGCTTCAATAAGTTAATATACACATGTTCTGTCCAGCTCTTTTTAAGAGTCAGATCATTTCTTTCCTTTTTGACGTGATAACGTCTATTAAAACGATGCCGGCCGCACGCATGAAAAAGCATTACTCATCTGTCGCGTTACGCGAGCGAGCGAACAATGGAAAAAGCGCCATCTATGAAAAAAACTATATACACAATTAAATCAGAAAGGAACTTACTCAAAAAATAGTTTAGTTCAGGACTTCTAGATGGTGTTGTAGTATAAAGATAAAAGTTTCTAATTATAAGTTAATTTCCAGAGATAATGTTATATTCGAGCACTACTTCATCAATGTTTTGTCATGACGTTGTCACGTTAAACTACCGTCCGTAAACCGACTTTACAGACAACCATTTTTTTCTTCACTCTTCTTTCTTGGTTGATAACCCTTCGGATGCCTATGGTGTTACTCATGTCCATGAGCACTAATGAGCATTAACCATCAGGTGGTGCGTCTGTTTAATAGCGCGTATTCTCGTCGACTGGTACCTTGCTTAGGGCTTGGAGCTGATTGGTCCAGTGTCTCCGCTTTCTGTGGCGTGCAAAAAAGAGTTTATTTATCTATGTACAGTGTAACCACTAGAAAGTATCAAGTATCAACGTGTTGATGTGGACAGGTGAAGGCGCGACGTCCGGCGTGAGCGGCGCGCTGTCGTCGCTCCGCGCGGCGGGCGTGCAGGCGGACCGCGTGTTCGTGACGTCACGCGCGCTGTACGACGAGGCGGGCGAGCTGCGGCGCCGCGTGCGCTACCAGCTGCGCCGCGAGCTGGCCGCGCTGCAGCGGCTGGGGGACACCGCGCTCGGGGCCGCTGAGGAACACGGTCGGTGGATTGATGTGGGATAGATGTCACGTGATCACAGTTGTGTAGGAGCTTAGAGGAGAGGTCGGTGGTCCGCGATAGACGTGACGGGATGAGATTGTAGTAGTAACTTAGAGAAATAGTAAGTTAAATTTGAAAAACATATGAAGATTCAGTGTAATTGTGATATAATAAATCTCACTACTTTCTTTTAAACTAATATTTTATACTTATACTTGATTTTTTTATTACTGTTTAATAATAGCAAAATAAATTGCTTAAGATCCGACGACCTCCGTAGCCGACGATTTCACTATACCCCCCTATACTATACGCACCTCTAGCCAAGCTCATTAACCTCCGTACGGTGCACAGTAACGCAGATCCGCGGCAACACGCTGCGCGGCGCGGAGACGGCGGAGGCGCTGGCGGCGGCGGCGGCGGCGCGCGCGCGGGACCACGCGGCGGCCGCGCGCGTGCTCGACCCCGCGCTCGCCGCGCTAAGGGCACAAGTGCGCAGCGCTAAACATGCCGCTGCTACGGTCAGTGCATACATACCGCTTAGTTCTTACATGCATTACGAGTTACGGCCGGGCTGAACTATGTGTTATGGACCTATCATATTATATCGTCAGATATCGATATCGATCTCATCTCCGCCGGGCGGGGCGAGTGGGAGTGGCTGCGCGCGCGCGTTCGCGGTGTGGGGCGCGCCCAGCGTGACGCGCGCCGCGCTCACCGTCACATTCGACAGTGGCGTGCGGGACGGCACGCTGCTCTATATACACGACCAGGTACGGAAGATAAATGAATGAACGCTACACACTCATAACTCCACACTCGGATACCTCGCCGCGTGTTCGGGGCCATGGAAAACACACAAAGACAATAACTCACACCCCCAGACCGAGGAACCGAAACCAGAACCCTTCGAACGGTGCAGCATGGTAACCATTACGCCACGCGACGACATTCCTCCGAGCTTCGAAGGGCACGAAAAGCCGTTGGTCTCGGTTTAGCCGTAGGATATAATAATCGTTAAGCCATGTCGGAGGCCCTCGGGCACTATGAAAACTTCCAACACTTGGGTGGGCCACTAACCCCTCCACTAATCCGCACTGGAGCAGCATGGTGTAGTATGCTCTAGGCCTCCTCAAGAGGAGTGACCCGTGCTTAGGAGTGGGCCACTAATGTGTTGAAGCCAACCTCCAATATGTGAATCACACATTTCGACTTCATCAACCGAACGCCAACCTTACCTCTGATTGTATTGTCTGCAGGAGACGGATCGCTTCATGCGTCTGGAGGTGGCGGCAGGTCACCTGCGACTGACGTGGGACGTGGGCGGCGGGCCGGGGGTCATCACCCACCCCGAGCGGCTGCAGCCCACGGTGGACGACGCTGACCACACTACGTACAAGATCGAGGTGGAGCGGTAAGGCTTGCTACTAATCAGATTGATGAACGGTTGAGAACTTGCGTTACATTCTACATATCCACGCTTGTACAATCTAAATACGCTTTCCAGAGTATGGAGCACAGCACGTCTCGTAGTAGAACGATCCGGGCAGGAGCCAGTCGAAGCTCGCAACGCTACGAGCGGTACGAGCGGTGGCACGGGCGGCGGGTTACCGGCGGCGGCGTGGTGGGCGGGCGAGCCGCGCGCGCCGCTGCCCGCCACGCTGCACGCTCTGCACGCCGACCAGCACGCGCTCGGGCTGTGGGCATTTGCCGCGCAGCCCGCCACGCACACATGCGTACCAAGCACGCATAGGTATTCATTTAGACTTTTCAGTCAAAAATACATGAGATGTAGGAATGCTTTACATGCATGCATGAAATGAGTGCTTTGAGTATCTTATTTGACAAACAATACATACTCGTATTACTGTACAATAAACGCTATCGGATATCCTAAGTTGCTTGACAGCAGAATGTACGCGCGTTGGTCGTAATTAGATACCCATAAGCAGAATACAATATCTAACTTCCAATGTCGTCAGATGGTTCAGCGCGTCCCGCGGCGAGCAGGCAGTGTGGTTCTCGGGCGGCGGCTACGTGCAGCTGCGACGCTCCGCGCTGCGCCCCGCCGACCGCCGCCGGTTCTCCCTCTCGCTCACCTTCCGCACGCGCGACCAGGACGCACTGCTGTTCCTTGCTAGAGACACTGTTAATGTGAGTAGTCCTGCGTACAGGCTTGAATCGTCTATCGAGCTTAGTAAATTTTATAAAATTAACAGTCGCATGAAAACCGGAAACTCATTGAGTATAATTGAGCATACTTTGTCCGCAAATATTCTCATGTAACTTCTGTAGTACTGAGCAGACAGTAGAACTACTACGGTTGTTTGCATCAGCCAAAAAGTGTACGGCCATCAACAAATGGCCATCAATTAGGTACGTATCAACGTACGTTTCTTGCGGGTTTTATAACACTGATAGTTTATTGATGACGGAGCGATTGATAGAAGGAGCATATAGTGGAAGCTGCTGGCTTTAAAACAAAGTTAATCGTATCTCCATCAATGAATTTTATGTTCAGAATTTGTATGTAAGCAAGAGTTAAGATCTGTCGTGACGTGACTATGTGACATGTGGTGATAGTGTGTGTGCACTGTGCATGTTCCAGAACCGGTCGGTGTCGGTGTGGGTGGCGGAGTGCCGCGTGGTGTTCCGCGTGCAGTACGCGCGCTCGCGGCTGGAGATCGCGGCGCGCGCGCGCGTGTGCGACGGCCGCGCGCAGCACCTGCAGGCCTCGCGCGTCTTCAACGGGTTGGAGAGAGGTTGTCACACGCACACATCTACATACCCATACTGATGTTGAATATACGTACGCGTTGCCAACGCGCTCCTTTAATGTTTATTAGATTTACACAATGTTTTAGCGATATTGTTTTTGAGCTTACTAAAATAAAAATAAGAATTTTAAGAAACCATCAATATAATTATTTTGTATTAAATTCAGTTTAGTTCTAGTAACGACGTATGCAGATCTTAGAACAGCACATAATTATAAACAAAAATTACATAACAAAAACACATTAGTGTTTACTCCTGAAAAATCATCAAATAGAGAAAAAGTACCTTTAAGAATATGTTTTCAAAAGCATCACATAAGCAAATGACCGTAATATATGAATACACGTAACAACGTGACCACGTTCGAAATCCAAGAGTCCATGCATTCCCCAGGCAGTCTGCGCGTGAACGGCGAGGAGACTCTCGGCTCGCCCAGCCCGCCCGTGCAGGCCGCCGCCGACCTGCCCGACCTCAGCGACGCGCTCTACTGGGTGGGTGGGGCTCCCCCTGGCCCCACCCCCAGCCTCGCCCCCAGCCCCGCGCCCGCGCTGCTGGGCTGCGTGGCCAGCCTCACGGTGGACCGCGAGGGGTACAACCTGCTGGACACGGCCGCGAGACACGGCGTCGAGCTCGGCTGCGGACCGCGGGTCAGTCTACAATATTTTAAAATTTTTGCACTTCTAGTAAAGGAAGATCCCGCCGGGATAGGTAATCATCTGGAAAGCGGCCGTCCTGCTATAGTTCATGTTTGGAACTTCTATGTAGAAAATTTCCATGAGCTGGTTCAGGTTAAACTTTACGTCACCGCGTGACTTATTTTACGACATCGCTAAATGAGTATCACCTCATTAGAAGAATTACCGTAGAAACCCCAGTAGACGACATCACGTTTATATTCCAACACTAAACTGATTACTCCAGACCCTCCGTTCGGCGATCTTCGAAGGCGCAGGGTACGTGGAGCTGCCGTCGCCGGGGTTCCGCCGCAAGGGGGCGCTGGGTCTGTCGTTTCGCGCGCGGAGCCCCTCGGGCTTGCTACTGGTGCGTGCCCCCGCCGCCCCTGCTGACAACGAGGTGGAAGATGATGACGACAAGCATTACCTGGTGCTGGCGCTCGTTGACGGTATGTTGTCACAGGGAGTTGGTTGACCTCGTTCTATCTCTATGTATGTAAATATCTCCTCAGCTGTCAGGACAAGTCATCAGCTGGACTAATATATCACAATTTATTGTCTTTGGTTAAACTAATTCTGACCCAAGTTGGATTGCATACTACAACTGTACGAGCCAAAAATGCTCATATAGCGTTAACTTTATTTTATACATCAGTCGTCACCTAAATACCGGCACGCGCGGACCTACTGACTCAGACGACCAAACGTAAACAGTGGTTCAATAAACAAACGTAACTTAACTACGCGTCCGACACAAACAAGTTACAACCGGGTTCCGTCAATACAACGCGGCGGCCCGAACAACAACTGTTCGACCCAGAACAGCCTTGGCAGGGTGAAATAGCGCCATCTATTTGATCCAGTGAGGAACTGTTTTGTATAATAGTTAAAATGTATTTTTATTAATTGACATTTAATTTCATTGGCATAATTACAAAATATTGTATTCATAAACATGTAGATGGCAGTAATAAAATAGATATGCGAAATCTGAATCACGCTAACAACTGTAACATAGAGTTTGTATAAGAGCAGTGGTTAAAAAGAATTATTCGAGCATTAGTGGAGAATTTAACCCGTGTCGTGTTAGTAGTAAGTGGTGTTAATAAAGTGAAAAGTGCTACTACCGGGTTTTATTTTTTGTGGAAGCGACCACCCCTAGTGTTCCAGGGTTAAACATGGTCCTTCGAGCCGGATATAACAAATCCGGATAGTGCGGGTGAAGTCAGCTGTGTGTGTGCAAAGTGTGACAAAGAAGATCGAGGAGTCCCCGGTGCTCAAGCAGAGGCTGTTCCAGTGGAGCCCTACAACTCAGGCGGACGTTGTAAGGGCGGGGATCACCAAAGCGAAGGCGAAGCCCTACAACTCAGGCGGACGTTGTAAGGGCGGATCACCGAGGCGAAGGCGGAGCTCTGCAGTGAATGCGGAGCCCTGCAGCTCAGGAGGAGGAAGATCTTCGAAGGCAGCACAGCTGGTGGTGCATAGGAAGCGTGGCCAGCCAAGGGGGCTACAGCCACAGTTGTGAGTGATAATACTATTGGAGTGCAAGTGAGTACTTTGAAGTTTTAAAAAGTTAATGTCAAGATAAGTGATTTTTGACTTAGGGTGTTTTCGTCTAAAATTGAACTTAGACTTTTTTTGAGAAATTTGAACTTGGAATATATTTTTTGAATTTCGGACTTAGAATATTTTTTGGAATCTGGACTTAGAATATTTTTAGTTTAAATTTGTATCTATCAAACACTTGTAACTTTTTTGGAATTTAGTCTTGTATTTTTTGAACATTTAATTTATTGTATATTGTTTGCAAATACTTGGTCAAATTGATGCTGAAAAATGTCGTTATTAAAGAGAATGGAAACTTTACAAAACAATTTATATCAAAAATTATCTAAAGAAAAACTTGATTTCGAAAGTATACCTAAAGATATTTTAGTCACAAGTGATTGGCAAAAAAGATTGGATAAAATAGAGAATTTTTGGTTTCAATTTCATGACAACGATCGATACATGTATGATGAGTGTGAATATGAGGAGTTAAGGGCGTCTTGGTATGTATCGAAAGATTTGTATGACGATACATGTGAATTATGTATTGAAATTAAAGGAGACATCAAACATATATTGTCTCAACAAAATAATGTAACGCAGGAATTAAGCGAGGTCAAGGGGGGAGATTTGTATGTTGATTTAAACTTGTGTAGTATAAAAAATGTATGTTGTCTATATTGTAAGGGGAATCATAAAATAGCAGAATGTACTTACTTTATTAACGAAGATGTGGCTACTCGGCGTAAGTTTGTTTGTGACGAGAACTTATGCTTCTACTGTTTGGGCACCCACATGATGAGGCTTTGCACAATTAAATCCAATTGCCGAATTTGCAAAGCAAACCATCACGATTTATTACATACTCTGAAAGGCCAGAGTATTTCGGGTAACAACCGTGATGCTGGGTGGTTAAGCGATGGGCGTTTGACTGATAGTGATATTGATGTTGGGCAGTCGAACGAGCAGCGTTCGACTGATAGTGTTAAAAATATTAGGCTTCAGTGTGAGACTTATGATGTCACTGTTTTTTCGAAAGGTGGATCTAACGTGGAAGGAACGTTAATATCAGCTGCGGTGAAGGCTGCTTCGGAAAATGGGTCTGGTAACTTGTTGAGAGTCCTAATTGATGAAGGCTCTCAGGCATCATTCGTCACTGAGGAAACAGCAAAAAACTTGGGATTGGAGAAAGAATGTGTGAAAAGATTACCATTGGGACCAAGAGGAGGTTACCATTGGGAATCAAATGGGGATGAAATGAATTTGTTATTGGAAAGAGCTGATATATACACACAGATGTTTCAAGATGAGTACAAAATGGGCACAGGTAGTTCAAAAGTGAATGAACATACCATGCTTGGCTGGGTTCTTACAGGAGTAGTGAATTCTGAAAGATACGTAGATTTAAACAACTTGGTTATGCATAAAGGTAAGGAAGAGGCTCTGAAAAGGTTTAGAGAATTGAAATCAGAACCAGAGATGAATAAAAGTAGTGAAATTACTGACAATGAATTGCGGTGTGAGGAAACATCCCCAACTATTACAATTAACGATGAGAACGGACACTTCAGGACTAACTTACGGTTTCAAGATGAGCAGGCTAGTTTTAAATATGGGAAATTTGGAAAAGTTATTGCGATTAAAACCGTTGTGTTTAATCGTTTAAAATTATGTAGGGCAGTCCCATCAAGAAAATTGCAAGAAATTGCTACAGTCATGAAAATACCAAATGTAAATAAATATGCGTGGACTGTAGCTGAAATTGTTCTGGCATGGTTGAAGCATATTTCATGTCGATGGAAATGGGCAAAGGATATATTTCTGAAACAAGTTAAGGTGGATGCGGCACTACGTAATCCAGGGTAAGGCAGATTCGTTTGGAACAAAATAAATAATATTTACTGTAAATAAACTTTTTAGAGTGGGTTAATTTTATAGAGAAGTATTAATGGTTATTTTTATTTTTATTTCATTTTTATTACAAAAGGTGAGGATTAAATAATGATTTGAATTTAGATTGATAAGACTTTGCTTGAAAATGTATATAGACAAAAGTAAGTAGTTTTGTCAAATATATTGAGGGTGAGCGGTAGTATTGATCTATCCATTCTTAGTTTGGATCATATACAAGCAGAAGTAAATTATGCTGGTCGTATGAATTTCAAGACTTCAAAGTGCAGAAGTCACCGTGTGATTATAGGGTATATTTCGTTTGTTAATTCTTACGGCAACACGACCAATTCACTTGGGAGGATGTTAAGCGATCCATCCATGCAAGGAATTGAGCAGCTAAAAGATTTGTGGCGTAACTGGAGCAATGGAGTGAACTGTAGAGTGTTAAAATGAAAATTGGGATACATAAATAATGGTGACAAAGGTGAAATGGCAAATGAAGTTATGAGGAATGTGGTTTTAATAAAAAAGGATAATTTGGCGTCAGTTGGTTCCTCAGTATAAGTGTGGAGAAGCTTCTTGGTCAAGACAAGCTTACACGAGTAGTCACGCTTCAAACTTGTGGTTTTTGCTAAAAGTGTATTATATTTTTAACTTGTTAAATGTGTAAAAGTTATTGGTTTGGTTTGTTTTATGGTTATGGTGATTATGGTTTAACAGATGGATAAGTTAGTTTGATATTTTGTTATGTGTTTTATTTTGTGGCGAATTTAACTATAAGTGAGTTTTTGGGATTGTGTAGGGAAATTTAAAAGACGATTTGTTAAACAAGGACTTGAAATACTAAATCCCAGAAACCATTTATAACCCTATGTAAATGACATATCACAATATGTCCTTGGTGGGCGGTATGTTCGACCCAGAACAGCCTTGGCAGGGTGAAATAGCGCCATCTATTTGATCCAGTGAGGAACTGTTTTGTATAATAGTTAAAATGTATTTTTATTAATTGACATTTAATTTCATTGGCATAATTACAAAATATTGTATTCATAAACATGTAGATGGCAGTAATAAAATAGATATGCGAAATCTGAATCACGCTAACAACTGTAACATAGAGTTTGTATAAGAGCAGTGGTTAAAAAGAATTATTCGAGCATTAGTGGAGAATTTAACCCGTGTCGTGTTAGTAGTAAGTGGTGTTAATAAAGTGAAAAGTGCTACTACCGGGTTTTATTTTTTGTGGAAGCGACCACCCCTAGTGTTCCAGGGTTAAACAACAACTTTCAAGCAACCATGGCCATATCGGCCTTATCAATTTTGCTTGGGTTGTACCTGATCGCGAGGTCTCCTGGCGTCCTGACGTTAGTTAACATTGTTATAACGGTGCAGGCGAGCTGGAGGTGCTGGCGTCGGCGGGCAAGAGCGAGCTGCGGCTGCGGCTGAACGGCACGCGGCTGGACGACGGCCGCCTGCACGCCGTGCGCCTCGTGCGCGCGCACAAACAGGTACACTGCCGTTAGCTCGCAGGCGGTTAACTATTACACTGCCGGCCATTCTGTATGTCACGGCCACACACGGTGTTGGCGTCGCGCGTCGCATCGTACGTAAACATTGTGTTCAGAGCCATGGATTGCGCTTCACAACAAATAAACCCTAATATGGTCAAGTATGCTCCACCCAATAAAAGCACACCACGTATTACGGCTGGCCAATCGCATTCGACCACATATTGTACTTGCGACGTACTCACGCTCCCACTTCACGCGAAACGCCCGCTGACCACAAGTACGCACGGCTTTATACAAAATTGTTTTGGTAGTTTAACCTGTGGTTTGAACGGTTTAAAAAACATTTCGATGAAATAAATAAACATATTTTATGTACAGTACTTTTTGTCAAACTATTTTTTTTTTCGAAAGACTATGGAATCAAGACCTCTGTACTTTTGAGTGTTCCATAAATATTCAACAAACCGTCACCTCTAGCTAGAAGTGTGGTGCGATGAGAAGCTCCTGGGCAGCGGAGCCCTGCCGGGGGGCGGGTTCCCGCAGCGCCCCCGCGGGCTATTCCTGGGCGGAACGCTGGCGCCGCCCGCTCGGCCTCCTCTACCGGCTGGGGACTTTACTGGCACCATTATGGACTTCATTGTCGATTCCAGGCAAGTCCCTTGACTCGTTCACACTTTCGCTATCTTATGTACATGTAATATACGAGTACATCTGATAATCTTGTGGTGCACAGTTTGATTGGCGTGGAGAATGCAGTGAAGTGGGGCGGCGTGCGGCTGGGACGCGCGGATGACGAGCTGCGCCCCGCGCTGCCTCTGGAGCCCCGCGCGCTGCAGCAAGCCGACTCCGCCGCGCAGTGTTCCAAGGTTTATCACAGTCTTGATTAAAGCTGTTAATTTAATACATTTTTGCTTAAAAACAATTGAAACAGTAAAAACTTTATCACTCCTTACAATGTCTAGAGATCCGGCTCGAAGGACTATGAACGAACCCAAACCGTCGGTAACATGTTGGTAGGCACTTAGAGGCTTCAATAAAAGATCTCTGAGCTGGAAATTTCCTAGATTTTGCAGTGAATATGCTGTAAATTTATACACACTCTACACATTATAAAAAGTATATTTGAACTTAGTAGCATCATCTAGCTCAATAAACCTAGCCGATATATACTATTCTATTTCAGATTTATTCTACTAATTATCTGCACACACTCACACATGCATAGACACATCTATCTATAGTCCGTACTTACAATTCCGTGTGTTGTCAGTCGTGGTCGTACACGGTGGAGGCGGGCGCGGTGCGGTTCGGCGACGCGGCGGGCAGCCACGCGGCGCTGCGCGTGCGGCCGCCGCGCCAGGCCAAGCACGACTTCAGCGTGTCGCTGCAGCTGCGGACCTTTGCTGCTGAGGGACTCGTGTTTCTTGTGCCGGTGTGTACAATACATATCAGACGTGTTATAACAGGCTGAAAGTAGATAGGATTGAGGGGCTATAAAACTGCTGGGGTCACCTTTTGTGCTACACCAAATGAAATATATATTTTGATTGAAAAGTTTTGAAAAAAGAATAGTTTGAAAAGTTACTATTTTGTTATATTTGTGCTATTTTGTTACTATTCGCTTAGTTATAATTAGGTTAAGAGAGTAGCACTGATATATTACAAAAAAAACAATGCAGGTTTAAAATCCACGTCGGGGTCACCACACTGTAATCCTTATTCAAATATCATTATAAAAATTTGTATGGATCAAAGAGGACAAAACTCAATTAGTACTATCAGAGAAGGACGATGACTGTAGTGATTATGTGCACCTAGTTGTTAGTATTCCGTTTGTAAGATCCATCTGTTCATGGTGCAGGGTCCCCGCGCCAAGCCGAAGCACTTCATCGTGCTGTGCGTGCGCGAGGGCAAGCTGCGGCTGACGGTGCGCGGCCGCACGCGCCGCGACCTCGCGCTGCCCGCCAACGTCTCCGATGGCACCTGGCGCGCGGTGAGCATACACACACACACACACACACACACACACACACGCTGCTTACTGCAATGGACTGGCAATACATATTGACATAGTTTCCAGGACTAACGATCACTTGGCATCTCAATTATCTGTGTAACTCAACGTATGACGTGTTTAGGTAAATTATTATAGGTATTCAGGTATTAGTGTTCGTAAATCCCATCTGATCTGATGGTAATTGACGAAGTAGTCTCGGCTAGTAATAAGTAAAGTGCTTGTTCTATAACTAAAAACAAAATGGTAATGGCCTGTACTATTTCAGGTGACGGTTCGCATCTCCAAGTCGCGCATCGTGCTGGCGAGCGGCGGCGCGGCGGCCACCGCGCGCACACCGCCGCTCGCGCGCGCCGCCAAGCTGTTCGTGGGCGGACTGCCCGCCACGCCGCCGCCGCACATACCCAACTCGGTCAGTACTAATGAGTATCTAGCTCGTGCAGTCGTGTTGACGGTGAATGCTTGGAATAACACTTGTCACACTTTATGCATAGATTTACTTTGAGCACATTGATCTACTTGTAGGTTGTAGGTTGCTGTGTTAAAAATATTATCATCGCTGTAGACAAGTATACAGCTACCCTACTAATGCCGTGTAATTTAACCGATTAGCTCTTAGTGTTTTAATAGAGTTTTTTTTTCGTTTGTGATGTGGAGTAGGGTCGCCATGTGATGTGGTGCAGGGTCCAGCAGCAGATAGGTTGCGGTTCGGGCAGGGCTACGCCGTAGCCATGGAGAGGGCTGTCTCGGAGAGAGTATCTCCGAGAATAAGTAATCAACAACAGCTTAGGTGTCGAATGAGACTTCTATATCCCTTTGCTTTATTTAATACTATTTATACTATACATGGACGTGACTGGGTTGCTTATGCTAGCTTAAATTAATCTTACAAATTATGTTTATAAATCACTAAATTAGAGCGTGACAATATCGATATACGTGAGTATATGATGTGATAAACTTCCGTGTCACATCTCATCACCCTTCTTAACGAAAAAAAAAAAATCGATACACATTTTTTTTTAAATTAACACAAAACAATGCTATATAAATTTAGTTAAATGTATGTAAAAACAATGATATAAATTAAAAACAAAAAAAATGCAAACATTAACTATTATTACAATATAATTTAGTCCTATTCTTATGTATAGTATCTATTCTATTCTTATATTTAATTTTTACATTAGGTGATTCGTCTTTTATGACCTCATAGGGTCCCTTATATACAGCATCTAATTTATTTCCAATTTCATTCCTAACTAAAATTAGGTCTCCTTCTTTATATTTTATAGGGTTAATGTTTTTATCGTACAATTCTTTTCTTACAATCTTACTAGCAATTACATTCTTCTAAGCATCCGCCTGAGCTCTCTGTAACCGATATTTAAACTCCAAAGGGTAATCGTCAAAATTATATAATGGTTCTACGGTTTCATTCTGAAAATTAGTTGGTAACCTACACGTTTTCCCGAAAACTAACTCATAAGGCGTATACTTGGTTGCAGTATGCACTGTTGTATTGTAAGAAAAACACCAATATGGAATCCAAGAACTCCATGCCGATGTGTTGTTATTAGTTTGTATTCTCAAATAGGGTGGGTGTACCGGTCCCAAACCGGGTACCAATGGTTGACCACTCGCACGTTCAATTTAATAAAATAAGAAATGGCGGGCATTTTTGAATAATTCAATTGTTTTTTTATGATGCCTAGTCTGTTACCAAGCTTTCAAACATACTTTTGCAAGAGTAAAAGACAAAATATCGTTACATTGCTCTTTTTGTCGGACCAGTGTCTCGATCACTTGCCTTCTGGCCGCCATTACAGTTAGAAGTGCACATCGACATGGTAAATTAAATCTTTTAAAATCACCCATTATTTCTCAATTACTGTCACCAAGTTGTATAATTTTGGAGACATAGTGTCTACTTATGAGCTAAATACTATTATTTTTAATAAAAAATGTCAATTTCAAGTATTTTTAATGGTGGTTACCTACTGGAACACACATTGTACTGGGTTCCTATTATTGACCAACTGGTTTGCAACTGGTTCTATATACTATTTTCTCTTTTTTTTATTTTTTTTAAAGTGACGCTTTTGTTTGACAATTTAGAGCTCTAAGTCTATCATTAAAATCGTTTTAAGTCATGTGCCCTAGTAATTGACCACCGGTTTGCTATTGGTACACAGTAGTCAAAAAGATGTTCCTATGGATGACCAGATTACAGTTTTAACTTTATTTATCGTTGTTTTAGATTAAAGATGCCCGCTAAAAAGACATTTTTTAAATATACAGAAGAATATCTGATGAATTGTCTCGACAAAATTAGTACCAAAGGCGCTAAAATAAGGCCAACATGCCGAAAATATCATATACCCCACTCGACTGTTATAAACAAACTAAAAATGAGACATCCTGTTCAGCGAAAAATGGGACCACATACTATCTTGACCCCACAAGAAG
This sequence comes from Thymelicus lineola, assembly GCA_963932265.1. Classification (NCBI taxonomy): domain Eukaryota; kingdom Metazoa; phylum Arthropoda; class Insecta; order Lepidoptera; family Hesperiidae; genus Thymelicus; species Thymelicus lineola. The sequence goes on along the minus strand of OZ010683.1, from coordinate 18,884,900 downwards.
AGTTGCTATTAACTAGATGGATTAACGCTAACGCTATAATAATTTAATTGTAAAGCTTCTTTATGGTAGCTTGAAATAAGTATTGTTAATGTTCTAATTTACTACCTACCTTTGACTGTGCCATTAAAAATTACTTGTAAGTCAAGATATGTTTATATTTTAGTTAATATATGAAAATCAGTTTGTATAAAAATACATATATAAAATTTTATTTTCAATTAGCTACCTTTTCTTTGTAAATTTTTTAGTGGTCAACTATTGGTGCAAAAGTGGTCATTTAATAGAGCGCACTGGTCAAACATAGGCACATTCCCGTTTTTGGTATTATTCTTAAAATATATAAAAAACTTTAACATTTAGATTCCATTTATTTTAGTATATTGCAGCTTTAGTAAATAATAGACAACTTTTTATATAAATTTCTATGTTGAAACTTATAATAAACCAGTTCAGAACATTTCGAAGTAAATTTGGTCCTTAACTGGTTTGGGACTGGTACACCCATCCTATGCACCTAGAGTTTTATGAGCGTTTTCTAACGAACCGATACTTTCGTGACGATACGCAGTGGATATTGTTTTACTGATGCCTAAGAGATTGCAAAGCTCTACCATAACGTTAGAAATGAATTCCGAACCCCTATCTGTAGCTATACTTTGAGGTATACCGAACCTTAGAATAAAATTCTCTGCTAACGCTTTTGCTACTTCATTTGCAAATTTATTTTTTAACGGATAAGCTTCCACGAATTTCGTGAGTTCGCATTGCAGCGTTAATACATACACATTTCCATTTACGTCCTTATCCAATGGACCTACTTTATCCAAGTAAATTTTTCAAAAGATGTTGATGCTGTTGTAGTAATGGTCATTGGTTCCTTAACGTTTCTATGAAACTTTTGTTTTTGAAACTTACTACACTTGCGTACATACTCTGTAACATCTTTTTCGAGAGATGGCCAGTAATAATATTTCTTTATATTACTAACCATTCTACGTATACCCGCATGTCCACTTGTGGGTAAAATATGAAAATCATTCATAATAACCTTTTTTTCATCAGGATCTTGTACTCTATGTACTCCTGCCACTACACACACTTTAAAATCTGCACCTATCAAATTACTATTATCTTTTAGATATTCCGCCATTTTTCTAATTATACATTCGTTATAACGATTTTTTACAATAATTACTTCTTTTATGCCTCTTTCAATACAAAATGTCACTACTTCCTTCGACAACTCGTCTCGCGATGATGCCGATAAAGAATCATAGTTTACATAAATACTCGAGTTTTCAGGCACATACAATAACTTGCGCGACTTTGAAAATATTTTAGTATATTCCTTGTTACGTAACAGCTTTTTCCACTCATTTTTTCCTATCTGAAGTACTTCAATATCTTTTTTTTTCCTTTCTTAAGAACTTCTACGATTCTAGGGTGATCAGTCCTACTAACCGAAGAGTCTTTATTACGAATATCCGAGTTTCTCTATTATAGGATAATTTAACTCACGCGTTCAACGCTTTTCTCTGACTCCGCAAAAGAACAATAATTATATTCACACAACGGACTAATATCTACATTCGTTAAATCACACTCTACCTCTTCTAACGTTGTATTTAATATCCTAATGGGTACCATTCCATGTTTAGGCCTAACCAAGCTATTAGCCACAAAACACCCTTTTGCAACTCCTTCCTCAAAACAACACAATCCTCTACTCTATTGACAGGCAAATACTTTATCATTTCGCAACGGGGTGAAATAGTTAAAGAAAAATCATAACATTTTAAAGGAATCGAAACTAATTGTCCCCGTTGTTGAAGAGATAACTTATTCTCTGAAAAATCTATAACACCTCTATATTTCTGCAAAAAATCTTGACCCAAAATACCTATTGCTCTACACGGTAAATCATCAAAAATATAAAACTTATGCACAAAAGAAAATTGTTTATATTCTAATTTTATATAAACGTATCCTATAGCCTTTAATTTACCGCCTACACCGTTAATTATTAATTCGTCCTTAACTATCTTAGAACTCAACGCGCTATTCTTAAAAAACTATTCTTTATTGCAGACAACGACGCGCCAGTATCTATTAACCATTCTGAATATATATTATTTACTAACAAATTAACCCAATTAATACTATTGCAAGCTAAAATATGCTTAGACACGAAAAAACTGACCTGCATTACCTTCTGAACCTGACTTTGCATCCGAGCCACGGCCTTGCGGGTCTTGCACAACGCATGCTAATTGCCGACGAATTTGCTGACCATGCGGTCCTCGATAATTATTGTTTTTCGGAGCACGACCGCGCGTGTTATTATAATACCGACTACGATTCGTATTTTTACACGTACGATCTACAACTGATCTTTGTTGCGTATGATTGCAATTAGAATTATTATACATACGAAAACTATTATTATTTTTATTACTCCTATACTGCTTATAATTATGTTGAAAAGTCATGCATGATCCAGATGGAGCAGAAGAAGCACAATTCTCATCCTCCGCTACTCTGATCGCATCCTTTAACGATGTTAAATTCCTAGCTATAATTATGGTCCCTAGCCGCTGGTTACGCAAACAGGGCAGACGGCTTGCGTGCGAGGTTTCTCACAGCTAACTTTTCATTTAACTTTTCTGACGCCATGACTTCTGCCGGTGTCTCGAAAACGATATTATTATATTTTTTTTATATAATTCTTCGATATTACCGATCAACAGTGATAATTCCTTTGTAAATTTAACCCTATCTTTAATAATTATTTTATATCGGTTATAGATAGCTCTAGCTTCTCTAATTTCCCCATCAAAATTTTTTTCTTGACCTCCTACTGGGTCCTAATTTGACAATATGCACTCATTAACAATCTTAAATTATTTACTACGAAGTGAGCTCTACTTAAAATAACGAATATACCACATATACAAAAGAGATAAAAAAACAATAAGATCAAATTACATTAATAGAGTTGACTCACGCTATGCCGACTGTACCTCCGGATTACTTCTTGCCGAATCAGCCACCATGAAACCCAGCACCGTGTTGACAGCAGCCACTTGCGTATGCGCGCGACGGCAGCAGCACTCGATGACGACGCAGTCCGCGCCATTACAACCTCTTCCTTGGAAGAACCTCCCATCTCGTTTTTGGATTACGGACCAAATTCTTCTGCAGGGGTAACGCCATCCATGATTTTCGCCATGGTCGTCCAAAATCTCTGCAGGGGTGATGCGTTCCATGTTCTTTAGGCAGGGGAGACGCCGTCCAAGTTCTCCAAGCAGGGCCCAACGCTGTCCAAGTTCATCAAGCAGGGGTGACGCCGTCCAAGTTCTTTAGGCAGGGTCGCCATGTGATGTGGAGTAGGGTCGCCATGTGATGTGGAGTAGGGTCGCCATGTGATGTGGTGCAGGGTCCAGCAGCAGATAGGTTGCGGTTCGGGCAGGGCTACGCCGTAGCCATGGAGAGGGCTGTCTCGGAGAGAGTATCTCCGAGAATAAGTAATCAACAACAGCTTAGGTGTCGAATGAGACTTCTATATCCCTTTGCTTTATTTAATACTATTTATACTATACATGGACGTGACTGGGTTGCTTATGCTAGCTTAAATTAATCTTACAAATTATGTTTATAAATCACTAAATTAGAGCGTGACAATATCGATATACGTGAGTATATGATGTGATAAACTTCCGTGTCACATCCCACGTTAATTCGTTAAAACAGACAGAGGGATAGTGAGTGAATATAAAAATAATAAGGATTTCATAAAAACTCCTGAACTTTGTTTTTCTTTTCTCTTCTTACTTGGCTAACAACGCCTTGGTTAAGCCTTATGTTACTGATGTGCTACGGGACACTCACTTTGAGGTGGCTCGTCGTACCTATTGAGTTTTAGATATTTATATTCATTAAGAATTTACAAATTCACTTAACATGAGAACATTAAAATATAGGAAATTTATTCAAAGATAACTTACGGAGGAACTTACATGATTTTAATACAATGCATTCAATTTTCAGATTACCCACATAATATCGCACAATCCGGCTCAGGCTTAGATGACGCAGATATTGACATAGTATTATACCATGTCGCGATGTATGTGTGTGTGTGTGTGTCCAGGTGGTGCGAGTGGGCGGGCTGGTGGGGTGCGTGCGGCGCGTGTCGGTGTGCGGGCGCGCCGAGGACCTGGTGCGGGACGCGCGCGCGCACCACGCCGTGGGCCAGTGCTTCCCCAGCGTCGAGAGGGGGGCTTACTTCGCAGGTGGACATAACATCACTGTTATTATATTTTTAGGAACTAACAGAAATAATGCTTAAAAAATAACAAACACCACCTTTTTACTTTAATTTAGTACAAGATAACTTTATTATGACAATCTAATCAAAACCTCACAAAACAAATCGTCCCACTAATTAATTCTAGGTCGCGAGAGACAGAAAACAATGGAAAAAGTTAGAGGAGGCCTTTGCCAACAGGCACACTGAGCTCAGAGATATACTGTAAACATTGATTTTTTTTAGCAACTGTATGTAAAGTTCAGGATAAGAGGCTTAATGAAATGAAATGAAATGAAATGAATTAATTCTACGAGTACGCAATCCGGCAGAGCTTCCGCACGCAAAGACGTTCAAAAGCAAAGTGCCGGTTACTGCCCAGCGCACGTCTATTTATTGGCAATGCCCCCTCCACGCCATCATTTTCTTCGAGACTGCTAACAATATTGTACTAACTTAATATTATTATGTAGGTTTAGTGATGCGATCTGTGTAACGATTTTTCTTTAATATAGAGATATGTACCTACCTATCTTAATTGAAGGATTTACTGTACATATATTTCAGGCTTGAAAAAGCGATACCAATTTGGGAATATAATAATATAATCTACAATATTTTTGAACAAATAAGTATTTCACAAGGAATGCTTTCTCGAGCTGTAATCAAAACAAACAGTTCGATTGACGTGGTGTAGATACCATAAACAATGTGTGGTGTTGTGTGGCAGGTGACGCGCACGCGGTGTGGTCGAGCAAGTGGTGGAGCGAGGAGGCGGAGTCGGTGGAGATCAAGCTGCAGTTCCGCTCCACCGCGCCCGCCGGCGTCATCTTCTCCGCGGGCGGGCTGCTGCTCGAGCTCAAGGACGGGATGGTATGAGCTTTGACGAACTATCAACGAGATCTTGACTGAAGATCTTACTTATTAATGAATGATCTATGACAACCAATGAGCGAGATTTTAACACTTCCTGTACGAAACGATCTTACTTATAAATTAGATCCGACTCGAAGGACCAATTTGCACTAGATGCACTAGAAACTTAACAAGCATCCATACATATTACATTGCTTTATTCCAAATATAATCCTCGCCTAGTTTCGCCTTATTTATTATTACTTAATTTAATAACCTTCATTCTTCGAAATGTTTAAAAATACCTAAAAAGGCTCTGCAAGGCCACCTTATCCATGACCACTGGCATTATCGCCTTACAAAGTTGTAACCTTGCGAAAGAGGTATAATGACTATAAAAACCTTTGACAATTGACAAATACTATCCCTCCAGGTGGTGCTATCGGGCGGCGGCGCGCGCGTGGAGGCGGCGGCGGCGTGCGGCGCGTGGCACGCGGTGGCGGCGCGCGCGGGCCGCTGGGCGCTCTCGCTGGCGGTGGACGCGGCGCCCGCGCCCGCGCTGCTGCCCGCGCCGCCGCCCGACCTGGCCGCCGTGGGCCGCGCGCCGCTGCTCATCGGGGCCGTGCCGGGTACTGTCAGGCGACCAACTATACCTTGTGCGCTGTACCATGGTGCGGGTGACAGTCGTCTATATGACGTTGACATCTGTCAGTGCCAGTACTAAATACGTCTATGGCGTTACGTTATAAGCATAAGACTTTGCTTAATTTTTCTTTCCTATAGGTTTTATTTGTAGATTAGAACATAATTTGTAAATCGCGGTAACTTTCAAGAGTGAAACGAAACGTTATTGAAACTGTCATCCGCACCATGCTACAGCGCACAAGATATAGCTCTCGAATATACGTATATAGACGTCAAGTAGCACTGAAAAAATCACCAATATGTTGCCTTAAGCAACATATAAGAAAGCGTGGTACCCGCATTGTTGCTCGTTTTCCGACACGGATATCAACACATACTGCCGTCGGGAGTAAACTAGTACAGGAGCCAACGACTTCCAACAACAGGAACCTAGCAAGCCCTGCCGGTTTTACCACGGGGCAAAACATAAAAGGCTGAATAAGCTTTAAATAAGCTAATGCAATTGTCATGGACTTGCCAATGTCATTCATTATTCTTCGTGATTTCTCATTCTCAGATCTATTATGAAATGTTTCCAGAAGGCAGCGCGGAGGAGGGGCGGGAGAGCTTCAAGGGCTGCATCCGCGACGTGGTGGTGGGCGGGCAGCGGCGCGCCTGGCCCGAGATGGAGGCGCTGCACAATGTGTTGCTCGACTCCTGCCCTACGCCCTAGATCACACCTTGGGATTGTATTGACTTTAGAACTCCCTGTGGTAAGTACTTACAGTACTACACTTATTTACAGTACGTCGTAGATGGTGCTAACATGATGGGTTACGCTGTCAAAATTCATAACTGTCCCATGCTAAGGTTGAATTTTTAGAAGTATAAAATGTGTTAAGGCTTACAAGTTCTGTTGCCAGAGTTCACGCTCCTGACAACATTGTATAAAATCCTCATGTTTTGTTAAAATTCCAATTTTAGTTTCCACCCAATTAGATAGTTTCATCAGACGCATTGCTAGCTAGTCTAGGACTAGATCAAGTTGGGAATTTGAACTCTGCTTGACTCATACATGCCTACCAATACCGTAAGTATGTTCATTTGTGTATATTTCCCTATAAAATACTAAACTATATTTCTGCAGGTGCGCCATGAACTGCCAGAGGACCATTTGTCCCCTAAGAAATTTTCCGGACGCTGCATATTTCTACAAGAAATGAAAACAAAAATGTATCAGAAGACTTTAATGTACTTAGTACTCAAAGTATTGTGGTTTAAGAAAAAAGTAGTAGTAGTACATTGTATGTGGGAAGTATTCCATACCACAGAACACATAAATACATAGAACGGCGTTGACCAAGCGTCGCAGATCACATCGTCAGGAAACCTGCACGCCTTGAGAAAATTAAATACGCTGTTTTATGCTCAGACATCTTAAGAAACCGACAACAGCTTTATATGTACAATTCAGTCAGTTCACGCTAAAGGGCAGATATATAATAAAAACTTTTGTGATTTACTTTGTAGCAATCAAAAAAATAGAATTCTTGTCGGAGATGTTCGTGCTATACGTATTAACCACGGCTATACGTACGTATACGTACTACTCTGCCTTCATCAAGCGATGCGGGCACGTGTGGTACAACCACCGCGACGCCCCAAACTACGCCCTATTTAGTATGGCCGCTGTAGCAATGCGAACACAAATTATTGTATAGTGTGTAAAGTGCCTTATTATAGTATTAACGATTAGCTTAACCCAAATCGTGCCATTAGTTAGTAGGTAAAAGTCGTTTGTTTGGAATAGATAGTTGCTGTTGGCCCTAGTGGCCTTTACATCTTCACGCCGACAGGTGGGCGAGCCTGGCGAGGCTCAGCCTGTAAAAGTCGTACAAAGTACCTTTTGTTGAGAAGGCTATTCCTTAAGACCACAGACAAATTTCGCAATGAAAAGTGAAAGTTTGGTCTGTTATTTGTTCTATTTTCATATTATACGATAAAATACATTATAATTATATCACCCAATATAAGAAGCCTTTCCCGCTACCGTGGTTTTCCCTATAATGAAGCATCATTTTTCATCGATCTAGGTACATCTTCTCAGATATAAATTCGCTGCAATGACTTTTTAAGATTGGCGGGTCATTTTATTTTTAACATGCGAAGATTTTTAACATGCAGTCACATTAGATTAGTATGCGAGAGGCAAAGTAACATTTAATTTGGTCTACCCGTAAATGGTCGCAATTTTTTGTATCAACTAATGCTTACAATTTACTGCCTTATATATAATTTACTCTAATAATAAGCCTAGGAGGCTATGTGTAGAGGCTTTGTTGTAACTCGGAAAAATATTTACTAGAATTTTTCACAATAACTACTGAGTAATTGGCGATTCACCTTGAACTAGTTTTGTTCAACTTCAATGTCTACACTATTTGTTTAATTTATTCCTATTGATATAAGAACTGTACAAACTTTGATTTTTAAGTTTAATAATAAGTGTATGCGATTTGTTATTATGCAATATGCATCGTTGGGGCACAGAACAGTTATAAAAATCGTTAGAAACACACTGGTTTTGTCAATCAATGATTAACTGAATTAACAAATCAAAACTAAAATATTTCACTACTCATATTATTAAATTTTGATAATTGCTGTGAATATAAGTATTAAATAAATAAATAATTATTCTAAAACAACTTGTCATAAGAGTTCATGTTGAAATTGCTAAAACTACTTGACAATAATATCATCCATGCAAGAAGTCTGGAAATTGCAATCATTTCGGATTACTATAACATACATTTGTTTATTACAATAGTATTTTATTACAAACAAACACGCGGAGTAGTGTCCAGGCTAAAATAGTGTTTGGTTATTCTACAAATGTAAACTGCACATATTTTATTCTCATAAAATAACCAAAATATGGTCATTTCTATTTGTTTCTGTTCTGTGGCCTAACATTTCTGTGAGCACAGCACAATACTCATGTAAATATATAATAATGTTTCAATAAGTAACGTTTAATAAGCAACCAGTATTCGTTTAGAAGGTAACTGTAAATAAAACTATGGTATTGTTATAATCTAGCAAGTAATGTATGGCAACTGTATGTTTTAAGGTATAATCGTGTCATTCGCACTATAACATAAAGCTGACCATACACGATCAATTTGTATTTGTCAAGTTTGCAGTTTGACTTGATGCGGCATCCAATTTGCATGAGATAGCTATATGGCCAGATAGCCATACACCGTCAAGTTTACTGGATGCCGCGTCAAGTCCGCTGCAAACTTGACAAGTATACTTGATCGTGCATGGCCAGCATAACGCTTCCTAATATGTCACAAAGCACAACTTTATATATCAAGAAAAAAAAATATTAAAACATATTTTCTATTATTATTGTTATAAGAAATCTTTAATGAACATTTTTTCGTACATAATTCAAAGCAGTTCTTAGTCATTGACTTATGTATATAGATAATAACTTAGGGATGAGCTTTAATAGATAGATGTGGTATGTACTGGATGTCACAAATATGAGCAATACTGATAGTAAAGTAGTTGTGAAATGAAATGTGCATTAGCCGTCTTTTTAAAACCCTTTGCAAAGTAAAGCTACGGACAGACGTGCTTATTACTAGCACGAAAGCATACTTTTATTGAGCAAGTGCTCATTAGTAGCACGTGTGTACAATATTGCTAGTAATGAGCAATGCTTATTTAGAGTGTGCTCAAAAATCAACCAACGTTTGATTTTCGAGCATGCTACCTGAGGCGCGGGTAGAAGGGAGCGTGCTCGGAGCACGTCTGAACAGGTTTGCTTATGAGCATGCTATTATCTATTCGATCACGATCCGCGACAGACGACAGTTGCTACATTGCATCAATTTAACGAAATAAAGCATGTCGCGATGTGTAGAAGAAAAAAATTTTCTTTTTGGAACGAACTTCCTTATCGCGCGTTGTGAAAGGGGGCTAGACGGAAAAAATTCTTACGAAAAGTTATCACGACACTTTTTGCTATTTTACTTATGTTAGGGCCAAAGAATCTCAACAGCGTGATTCAGAAAGTTGTACAGCGCCATCTAGTTTCATATTGCTGAATCACACTGCTGAGCGCGTAAAACAATACTTAAATCGAAAGGAACTTCGTTCCATCCGGGTGTCCCTTGACACCTTTTAATTTTTTTTTCTTTTTCAACAAAATATTCTAAAACAATTCCGTTGCAAGAAATATGATTATTTTATTGAGTTCTGTACGATTAGCACTCTCACTATATCTTTGTACATCCATTTTGGCTAAGAGCCTGGTGCCAAATAGCACGTCTGTCCGTACGTTTGCTTTGAGCATGCTTATTTATGAGTATGCTTAAAATAAGCATGCTTATTGTTAGCAAATGTGAACAGATGCATAGCATGCTACTTTTGAGCATGCTTATAAGCATGCTTTTTTTTGAGCACGTCTGTCTGTACCTTTACGATAACTTTTGTGAGACAGCTCGACACGGCTAGAAGCTAAAGGCGCCTTCACTTTGAATAAGTGTAACATTTGTTTACTGACTTTTGATCATACAATATAATAGTGTGTTCATGTTGAAAACTGTGTTTAATGTGTCTCAAATATAAACGAACAATATACCTCATAGTAATAAATTTTCCAAGACCCTCCATTGCATTATCAATTACCAGTCGCCAAACTTCATGCATTTCAGAATATTCAAGTGCGAGTCTTGCTGCAGCCGTGTTTAGTAGATAAGCCATTGTATATAAACAACACCCTGTACATAGTGACGTATTTATTGTAATAGATTTTGAAATAAAAGCCGAGTTGGCAATAAAAAACATTTATTTTCATTTAATCATACGTGTCACATCACAAGCTGTGGGTGGGCCGACATGTCAACGTACAGGAAATACGAACCAAACGTAGTCCAAATGAATGCTAGCAGGTTGATAAAGTAATGCCATTATAGTTTTCAGTCTTAATGAAAGTTTAGTAGATAAATCTTGATTGTATTATCGGCATTGAGAATGATTAATTCCATAGACAGAAACATCTCCGCGCCACCCACAGGACTTCGTTAATATAACGTCCCCCTCCCTTCATTTTCAATACCCAATCCCCTCCAAGAGAGGGCGCTTTCTGGACAATTCCCACAGAAATCTATGTAACGTACATTTTAATGCACACGCAATATTTAAAAGATTACCTAAAAACAAAATTTAAAAAACATCGATTAACTTAAAATTATACTTAACTTTAAAATGAAAAAAAAAACTAAAATATTCGTATCATAGTAACAAACTAGGGAGAACGAATAATTTGTGGCAATCAGTAGGAAGGAACTGTCCAGTCTGTGCTAAAAGTAAAACAAGTAATCTTGACTAATAGTAAATCGTATATTTGAATAAAGACACTGTTTCATGCATACGAACTTAATGTCGCTTTGCTCTTAAATTATTATTTATTAATTCATGGACACACGCTGTCGCTTTAGAATATAAAGCGGGGTGAAATTGTGAAATTCTGAAATTACATAATAGTTTTTAAAAAGTTAAAAATTAAATTAATTACAATAAAAACGACACATTACCATCGGCCACATCTTGCTGGAAATATATAATTACGAATCGAACTGTTTATAATTACTACATAACATCACATTTCTATACATTTATATTCTTCACTAGTATAATGCACCTTTGTAAACCTTACTGTAAAACTAGCGAGTGGAAGCTGCTTCTATTCTATTCCATGGAAATGTCAGTACTAAGTTACAAACAAACACAAATTTCTAATCAACTAAAATGTTACGGGCCGAATTACAAAACATACATTTAAAAACACAGTAAAAGAAAAAAAATTGTACTGTCAGAGAATTTTTATGTGATTTAAATATTTCCTTCAATGAGCTGAAATGATAATATTTTTAATATAAATCTGAATATCGATAATTATAACCTTAGTAGGCAATAGGCATTGAGGAGCGCAGATATGAGCCACAAATGAATACGTCACTCTATTCGTAAATTTAACATAAAATGTTATTTTGCACATCAACGCCCCGGTCTATTACGAAAATATGTTTTAAATACATTTATATTCTAATTCAAATACCTTTACGAATCCCTAGCTTGACATTAAAACCAGAACTTTAAAATAACGTAAAATTATATGACGGTTCTAAATCATATCCGACGAAAGGTCACCTTTCTCGACGGTGTTGCCAACATACAGACTTCTTGAGCAAATCTCTCGCAACCCACAAAACTGAATAATTCAATATAGTATAATATTGCAGTGTCAATTAAATTTATTTACTTGGATACATGTATTTGGCCACTGGCTACCTAAGAAAATGCGACGCAACATAAGGTTTCTTTTTTAATTTTTTATCCGTTGTCTACATTTATTATATTGACTATGTACGCTCCATGTTTATCTGAAAATAAAAAAATAAGTCAATTAATTTCTTATTTTTGAGCCTTAGATGCCTGAAAATAAATCAATTGAATTGTTATATCGAGTAGCTCACCGCGCCGGACAGTGCGTACTGACTTTACACCCCTTTAAGAACATTACAAGAAACATTATTTTAAAAAGGATTCGTCGCGTGTTACACCAAATTATTACTAGGCTAGTACAGTATTTGGCCAAATTGGGGTGACCTAGAATCATAGATACTGGCCTAGCACATGCCGGTAAGAGGCGACATTCGTCGGTCTGGGGGTAGGGCTCCGGGTAAGGATTATTTTATTGATATAGTGTTCCGGTTGGGTTCCAGGGAGAAAGTTCTTTCTTTCCTTCTTCTCTCTTCACTTGCCTGGCGACGCGTCGGTGAAGGTTTCGCTGTTACTGATGTCTATGGGGGACGGTGTCCACTTACCACTAGATGGCTCGGCATCGTTTTCGGCTATTACTTTAAAAAAACTGATGACAATATAAATTAAAGACAGCAGTAAACCACTTTCTATGCTAGCCCTACGAGGGGCGACACGAGCCACGAGACGAGCCGCGAATGCACTGTTTACAACGCACGCGCATGTTTTAAAGTACTCTGGCTAAAGGAGATCTCCCGCCAGACGAGGTGGAACCGATCTCGTCGGAGCGTTGTACATATGCAACCGATGCAGAAAATTTCGACAGCGTGATTCAGGTTGGCGTGACGTCACCGTGTGCGCTGTCGTCAAAGTACTATTATAATCACAAAATCAAAAATTTTGGAAAACCCATGCTGGGTATAAACAAAAAAAGAAAAAGGATTAAATCCCTACCGTAACAAACATTTATCAGACTACTGCAGCGCCCCTGGTGGTCTACAGCCATAAAACATATATCCGAACTTGCTCTATATTGATACCTTTTAAATGCAAAAAATCGCAATGAAATCGGACCAGCAGTTTTCAGAAAAAACAGTAACATACATACATACATACAAACAAACAACACCCGCCTCCGTTCGTTTCCGTCCGTCGTGTGTAAAAGCAACCACGATAAGGTAATTGGCACACGTACCAGTGTGTTCACATGGAGAGGTACCCGCGCGCGGCGGAGCGGCGGCGCGCCAGCAGGTAGGCGGCCAGCACCACCAGCACCAGCCCGCCCAGCGCGCACCCCACCGCGATCGGCACCGCGTCCGGCACGTCGCCGCCGCCGCAGTCGCGAGCTACCACACACACACATCAATATATTGTACAATAAAAAAGGTGAGAGGTGTCAAGGGACACCCGGATGAAACGAAGTTCCTTTCGATTAATTAGTGGAGGAATTGTAATAAAATTTTATTTTTTTTAAGTTATAATAATATTTTTTTTATTATTAACAAATAGCGCCATCTCTGTACTTCTTACAACTTCAATAGCAAAAAGTGTCGTCACGACTTTTCGTAAGAATCAAAAAGTGTCGTAAGAAAAAAAGTGTCGTAAGATTTTTTTCCATCTAGCCCCCTTTCACAACGCGCGATAAGGAACTTCGTTCCAATAACGCTACACACTAGGATTCCGTGTCGTGAGTGCCATGGACGACACACTAAGACAAGAACACACATAGACCGAGGATAGAAATTCAAACAAATCATTCTAATTTCCGCCTCGCTGCTCGAATCCAGCCCCCTTGGCACGGCAGTCCGGCATGCTAACCATTACACTTGAAGGGTCGTGAACAAAAGTAGAACTATTACTGAAAGTAGCCCATACCCAAGGCCAGTCCTTGGGTACTTATTGTTCGATTTGAGAGATAAATTTTGTAGGCATACACAAGTTCTGACTAAGTCCACACGCCCCTACGAGACTGCATGCATCGCGACATCTATTATTGTAGTAGTATAGAAGATATTAATGTTTACCTATACGGCCACGATTTATTTTTCAATAAATTATATCATGTTAGAGCAACGTGTACTTGTTATACAAATTCAAATAGCATTAATAAAAATTAAAGGAAGATTGCAAGTTCAAGATTGAAATATGTCCTACAACGTATGAAATTATCACCATAATTATGAAATAATTAAATAAAACAGACAAATTATCAAAGTTCAGCAACCTTCATTTGCAATTATTATTATCGACCTTATCGCCTTACTAATAAGAGTCGCCAAATCTTGCTTTGTGCTGAAACAAATATTGTAGATTGGCATATAAAAAGATAAAGTCTTTTGATATGCAAAATAAATTTAAATTGATAAATAAATTTAAATTGTATAGTGACACAAAGCATGTTTCTCTAAGAAAATTTTCTATTGGCATAATCATTTGCACTTATAAGGAAGAGAGACAAGAAAAAATTCAAAAGAGGACAACTATAGAGGAATTTTAAATATCTGGCAGTCAAATTCATGTTCTCAACAGTTCTGTGGAGATGATCAGCAGCCTGATTCACGTAATTTAACAAGTTAGATTGCAGTGCAGTTGCAGTGACGTTCCGATCAAAATGACACTTTCCGTATTCTCTAAGCTTTTGCGAGCGCTGTCAAACACGCTCGCGTCACGCGAGCGCTTGTAAAAACGCTCACGTCACAGAAAGATGCGCATCAAGATTTTCTGAATTTTTTTACTAATTTCATTACGATTTACGAGGCAAAGTGAAGACCTTCATTCTGCCATATTGAGATAACATATGACGTTTTTTGTGAACTGAAGAACACATTATTACTTTTTTTATAAGAAATATCATTAAAATCCTTATTGGGATAATAAGAAAATATTCTTCAACGTTTTTTAATGGAAACATAATAAATTGTATTTGATTAATTAGTAAGTTTATTTGTTCTCTCATATGACAACACAAACACAGAGTACTAAATTGTCGAAGAAAAGTTTGACAGGCGCGCAGGATGCGTGCAGTTGACGCGCAGTTCAAAAATTACGAGAATACGGTTTAGACGCTAAACTTCAACTTGATGGCAGCGTCACTGCAACTTAATCGATGCGTCTTAAAGTTACGTGAATTAGGTTGCTGAACGATAATTATTCCGTTTAAATAAAAAGCAGACAAATATTATTTAATATCGGCAATTCATTTTAAACACAAGTTAGGATTTTACAAATAAACCACGTCAGGATGTGATTCGAGCTTATCATCGAGCACGGCCGATAGCACAGATAACGTTAATAAACTCCACACCGCCTATATAATTTACACGTTTTAATGATTATGTATTTCAATATTAATATTGGCATTGCGTTACGCTGTTCAACAATGCCACGAGTTATCGCCACTCGGCAATTAACAAGATCGCTTACAACTGTTTAGGTTTTAACCCGCTTGACTTTTAATCGCAGTTTATACGATGATAGTACTCTTAATTACATTAGTAAATTCTTATCGAGCGAGGGCACCTAAGTTTTTGCGGAAGATTTAGTTAAATAGATAACGGTCATTTACAATGAACCAATCCATCCATTTTTAAGAATTTTAAGAAGAATTTTTTTCTTGAATCCATTTTTTAAGAGAATCATAAATAACTGTTCCATTATTATATTACTTAACATAACTTATCCAGAGATGATGGACAGATAACTTTCTTAAAACATCCGTTAACCAAGCGAATAAATCTGGAAGGTGATCTCACCAGAGCTGAAGGTCTGCGTGTGGGTGGTCCGGAAGGCCTCCTCCTGCAGCTGGGAGACGGTGAGCGTGGCCACGGTGTTCTTGTCGGCGGCCATGGTGAGCTGCGCGGCCGCCGCACAGCGGTAGGACGTGGCCACCGGCGTCCACCACTCCGCGCCGTGCCACAGCTCCACTGGCTCCTTGATCGCTGCAAGTGATGGTCATCAGATGACTCAGCCGTCAAAGGACTCGTTATGTCTTGATGTGTTTTGTCAACACAGCGATAATGCCTTTGGTGACCGACGGCCGACCGACGGTGACTAATTACAATCAAATGGTTTGTCGGCTTGTCGGCTATCCACATAAAAAAATCTATAAAATCAAAAAAATCTGAGTGCCGTTTCCGTTAGAAGAGTAGGGAAGTACCATAGAATCGATTCCAGTTGTACGTCGCGCGTCATGCCATTTGCTTTTAATTGATAATATGTAATATTATAGATTTTTTTATATAAACACTGTGTTACATAAAGACAAAAAAAATGTTTTGTACTTTAAATTTTAATCTCATCGCGATTCGAGATTGGCCAAGCGAAAGATCTACGGTACGATATGACCGGCGTCAATATTGAAGCAACAAACATTTGCAGCAGGTCTCGGATTCAATCCCCAATACAATCAACGTTACTGAACCCCAAGATGACTCACAAGAGTTGACGAAGAGCTCCGGCGCGAGCGACACGTTGAAGCTGCTGAGCGCATAGTTCTTGGTGGAATCGTTGAGCTGGAAGTGGAGAGTGAGCGTGTTCTGCAGCAGCGCCGCGGGCCAGCCCAGCGTCACCCACTGGCCGGTCGCGTTGCAGCTGCCGCCCACCACGCTAGCGTTCTTCGGCACGTTCAGCAACACGAAGCCCAGGGTCGCTGGAATATTAACAATAGCATTAATACCACTACTCTGTTAAAAATAGGAAAAAATCTCGTGAATTGTCACTTTTTTTATTAAATTGTCTGATAACGCTACAAATTTCCCTGATCAATGATCAAGACTTCATCGCCAGGTCTTTTCGACTGCGTTCTGTAACCAATTTGCTTCAGTTCCCTATTATGCAGATTCTCTGCTTATTTCTTGGCCGGCACATCAGTCAATTTTGATGTTAGTGATATCCGGCTTCGTCTCTTCTTTGTCCCATTTGACATTAAAATAATCATTCTTCCTTACATTTGTAGCAAAACTCCGTTAATCTGATATCATATTACAATCTCAATATCTACATACAATTACTTGGGATTATCCTATTTTAAACACGTTATTAATATCCCGTTTATCCTTAACATTCTATTCTCAAACTAATCAATAGTTTTTCTTTGTCCTACCCTGATATTTCGTTCTGCCATTACCCGCCACATTTTAATTTTTTGGTGTTGCCCGTTCTAAAAATATTATATAATCAACCTATTGTACGCCAGTTCGACTCATTGAAACTCAGTACAAAACTTGGTAATCAGTGAATGAGCACCGATACCGAAGTGAACCTATCACGGTGACTCAACCCAGCCACACCACGGGACACAAACAATGTGGTGCATTGCTTTCTTTTAACCGCTCAACCATTGCAAAGTTACACCATTCCTTTCCATTAGCTATTGACGTTATAGTGATGCTAAAACAGTATAATTGAAAGATAACAACGTATTTGTATAATAGAACACGTGTTACATAAATTAATAAGAAACTAAGTAATACCAAAGGCAATAATGTTCTAGTAATGTTAAATACATTAGGGATTATTTTTTATACAAAACCAAAAAGTACTATCCAAGTTCACTTGAGAAGATAAAAAGCCTCAATAACGATCATCTCTGGCTACAATACCTTTCTAATCTATATTAGTGTACGATTTACTTTAGGGAGACCTATGTCCAGCAATGGACCCTTAGGGGCTGATGGGTTGATGGTACGATTAACAGTCTATCTGCTGCAATTGCTGATAGGGCATAGGGGTGACAGGGCCTACAGCTACTACTCGTATTCTAGAAAAGAAAATTTATTACTGTTGCGTAGGAGGACGAGGCAATTTTCACGAGAACTAACTGGACTCGACGAGCGTCACTTGAACACCGATTGATTAGTTAACGAAATTCTAGTGCAGGCATGCAGGCTAGCAACAAGTAGTTAGCAGCTTGCAAGTAACAATGAGGCCAACGAACAATACATTGTGCCGACAAGCAATTCATTGACAATACGAACGCATTGCATAAATCGTACCCTCAAGTAGGTAATTAGAGCGAGAAATATACGGCAGAATCGGCAAATGTGATGTACAATATCCCCGACCTATGTAAAACGTATAAAAGTTGAACCTACTTAGTTCAACTTCACGTCACGGCACACGACGTATGCAATTTTATGTTATGGCTTCAATTCATTACTGGCCTACTACATGGCACGGCTCTCCTTATCCGTATTGAGGACGCTCTCAGGGCACGGGACTCTCCTCGACTCCTCCTTTAGGAGGCGTAGAGCATACACTGCTTCTGTACTCCAGCGCGAATTGGTCCTCCGGAAAGTAGTAGAAATCAACCTAAACCAAACATGGTTAAACGACTATTTAACCATAACAACAGGAACGGCTTTGCTTAAAGCAGGTAAGGCACGAAAGTAGGAAATCGCTCAAGAAATGTTGCCACTAGCTTGCCATAAAATATCTTTGAATCTTCGTATACCTACAAATATATTTATCATACGACCTGCAAATAGGTTCCTTATCAACATAACTATTACACATAACTATTACTCGTGAACAACTTCATGCCATTAAAAAGACTTGACGTTGAAATTATGCAAGTACACATTGAAGTACACTTGGCTAAGATCAAAGTGATATCGATCAAAACTAGTCAGTCAGCTGAAGGGCAAGTGAGTGTTTTTGTGTACAACTCGTCTAGCCAGCGTCACCGCGTCAGCACCGCGGTCGCTTGACAGGCCGGGAAGGGAAGGGGGGGGGGGGAGGAGGAGAGTGCTAGATAGACGACCGTTACTAGCCTTAGCCAGCTCGGACCAGTATGTAGTATGTCTATATACACAGGATTCCCTTAAGAGCCATTTCGCAAAACTCGGTTGATAAACTATAGGTATTTGAAGCGGCTCCGCGGCGTGATATTGCCTCGCGCGGCTCGCGTCGCGCTTGACCTCAGTTCTGTGCGAGTAATCTTCTTGATACTTTCAAACGTAAAAATTTTAAAATTATGAACATATAATTTTAATTATACACTTTGTGACCACATACATGTATCTGGTTTGTGACAATATAAGTTTATATAACAATTAAGAGTACAATGTAGTAGTACCATTATCGGTAACTTATTTACATAATACATTTTAGGTACCTACTTAGGTACATCACAATAAAGATGTCCAATAGATGCATATTGCAAAAATCAATATTTTGGCAAATCAACGTGAAAAATTAAAAATCACGTTTTTTCAAGGTGATCTATAAAATGCAATATGCGTCCATTTTGCCTGCGATATTCGCAGCGCGTCGAAATACATAGGTATACCTAAATTCAAATCAATCGGAGGGTATAGAACCGGGAAATCCCGGAACCGAAAATCCCGGGATTTACAAAGGAATACGGTACTTTTCAAAAGAACCAGGAAACAAAATAAAAGAACCGGGAAACAAAATAAAAGAACCGGGATTTTCTGAACTTTTGGGAAATAAAAATATGTCGCGTCGTGATACAAAAGATAACGTTAAAATAAAGGTAAATACAATCCATACACAAAAATGATTACAGCTTTAAAAAGAAGATATTCAGAACGTCGGCTACATGAAGCAGCTATTTATACTAATATAATATATTTACACAACCCAGATCGATATTTTTCTAATATAAATGAAGATGATTTAACTCTTTTTTCTCGTCCAAGCAGTGCTGAATTGTGCAATACAATTGTGTTGCTTTCATACAATTAATACGAAACTTATGTTTGCATGTAAGGTATAATAGTATGATGGTTACTCAATCACGGCAAACGACTATACGGATTTGGGTAGAAAACAGTTTTTCCCTATTTAATGCTCCTGAGAGATAAAATAGGAAACGCGATACTAACTATTTTCACGCGGGGAAAGCCGTGGTAAAATAATCCCGAAAGAACTGAAAATCCCGGGAATCCCGGTTCCAGCATAGGCGAGTACCGAAAATCCCGGTAATTTAAAACAGGATCGGTTTTCGATACCCTAATCATTACCGTGATACAAAAGATAACGTAAAAATAAAGGTAAATACAATCCATACACAAAAATGATTACAGCTTTAAAAAGAAGATATTCAGAACACTATTCTTTGAATGTTAAAAACGAATTCTTTATTGTTTTCTGTTGGTTTACAAAACAAAATATTGACAATAGTCTAGTATAATAAATTATGAGAAACGAAATTCGCACTTTCCTCCCAAACCACTTGCTCTACAAGAAAAATGTATGGCACATAAAATGTCAATCTTTTTATGGGCTACAACTTTTACTCGATCCTTTCGGAAATCGTCTAGGACGCACCGTTTAGGAGATATAAGGAGTTTTCGGAAAATTTGGGAGGGGGGGGGGGGTTAAGGTTGGGCCCAATAAGATTGGGTAATGTTGCAAGTATGAGTTCCACAGGGCGGATGGAAATTCAGTCGGAAATCGTCTAGGACGTACCGTTTAGGAGATATATGGTATTTTAGGAAAATTTGGGGAGGGGGGGGGGGTAAAAGTGGGTTCAGTAAGATTTAGCAATAAGGTTTGGGGCTTTACTAAAGGGGGTTGAAATTTCCGTCTAAACTTGTCTAGGACGCACCGTCTCCGAGATATCCGGGATTTCCGGTTTTCCAAAAATCTATATCCCGATATCCTGATCTGCCGATCTGCGCCTACCTGATGAGTGCGGTATTTGCCCGGATGCCTCCCAGATTATCACGACGCAAAATTCCACTTTTGGGTGAAGAACTGAGGGGGGGGGGGGGTATAGGGGGAGGCGAGGGGTTGTGAAGGGAAAAAATGAGAGGGTGATTTGTATTTGTGTTGTGTATTTGAGATACGTGAGTTTTGGGGAGTTGACGGAACTTGGGTGCACGAGTTTCCAAACAACGAATGTATTATCTTTGACTAATAATAAGTGACTATAGCTGACTAATGTCGGAGCTTCTATCATTCCAACATTTTGGCTTAGCAATAGGGTCCCGTTGACACCGTTTGGGTACGGAACTCTATAAAGTACAGATTGATCTAAAAGTTGTATAAATAAAGGGTATGTGTATACAAGTTATAATTATTTATTATTTTTTTTCTATGTAAATATGTAATTTACACATATAACAAAAAACCTAAATACTGTAAACAGTAACTAATGTCTAAAAACGGACAATGTTTTATTTCAAATTACAGCAGTGACTTCCAACCCAATAGGGGTTGAATTTCCAAAAATCCGATAGCCTAAAGCCTTCTTCGATAAATGAACTATCCAATACAAAAAGAATTTTTCAATTCAAACCAGTAGTTCCTGAGATTAGCGCGTTCAACCAAACAAACAAACAAACTTTTCAGCTTTATAATATTACAATAGTAATAGTATAGATTAGTATAGATATAGTTATATTTTGTACATATGTATGTTCGTGATTTTCTCCGTTACTACTTACACTACATAAATTGGAAAGAAATAGTTACTTAATTTCTATTGTTTTCTTCAAACCAAAGATGTTTAAAGCAGAATATTACGCAAACGGACCCCTGAATTGAAAAATGGTCTTTTGAAACCTATAATATTTTTGAAAGACCTTTTCAACGATACCCCACATTAAGGGGTAGACGAAGAAAAAATCATACGGAACGGACAGACGGACGGACGGAAGGACGGACGGCCGGACGGGCTAGCCGGCCGGTTGAAATAACGAACGGACTAGACATGATTCCGATTTGACTACAAAACCCTGAAAATTATAGAAAACTAAAAATAATACAATTGACTGTAACTAAAAATTCTCACGTGATCAAGACTGTTCAATGGCAATATAATCACGTTACTTTTACGAAATCTATTCCTTAGATGGCTAAAGCAAAAATTGACATAGGTCCGACGTCCAAGAGTGCTGCCGCACGACTGATTTGATTTCGCGCCAGTGCGTATCTTTATATGGTAAAGTAAATTCGTTTTAATAAATTATTTTTTGCAGTAAGATAAAAAAAAAATCATATTCGACAAAGACCATATTTTATTACTACATAAATTTTTGATGGGAAATACGCTTTATTGAATACAAAAATCGATGGTAAAGTCATGGCATAAACCATGAAAATTGGTAATGTTATTGAATTAATTTTGAAACGAATATTATAGTAATCGTATATCCCTTCTAATAAATGCAAAATATAATATATGAGTGTTCTCTAGACATTTTTTTTTACTCAATTTAATAAAACTTAATAAAGAAAATCAGTGTATGAAATTGACTCTGTCGTCCTTTTGCTGAAAAATAGTTATGCTAGATTGACAGTTACGCAGAAACAAATTAATATTTTCAAAATTCCGGTAAATGAAGATCCAAGATGAAGGATTGATCTATTTTATGAGTTCATTTGCCAGCATTAATATCTTTCTTATGATACTAATTTTTGACATCAAATTCTTCATTCCGCGCGTCTAACCGCGAAATGGCTCTTAAACAGGGCCATATCCTGGCAGCTTATAGCAGCTGGCAGCTATTAGCGATTGCAGTTGTTGCTTGGAGTACACATGTTGTATATAAAAAGATCTAATATTTTCTGTCTATAAAGTAAAGCCATATAGTTGATGTCACAGATATAGATGTCTGTGGTTGAATGACTAACATAGACATTTAAACGGCTAATGGGAAAGCAGATAATTTGAACCTTAAGTTATGGAAAGTGGATATAAAGTTATGATAGTTTATCTCCAATACCCACTTCATCACAAACAAAGGAGCGGAGAAGCATTTCCTATAATGAACACGGGAATCCATGACTTCTGCTCCTTCTGGGTCGCTAATATAGTTTTAAAATACTCTAGCTAGACGACAATGGCATCTGTAAGCCCGTTAGCATACAGCTAGGTATTAAAATAAACCCTGCCAAGGTTTCCGAGAACATAAACAGTGCACTGTTGCAATGCAAGGCCGGCTGTGACCGTTGCCCGTATCCTCTGCCACCTTATCATTCAACCGGCCGCGGGCGTATCAGATAACTATAGTCAACAACTATACAAGCATATCGCTACTCACCACATATACTTTAAAAACTCCACCAGTGAAGCAGCGTGGTGAATACATACTCTAGGCTTCCTCATTTATGAGGAGACCCGTGTAGTCCTGTGCTTTTCTTCATGTTTTCCGACTGACTTAATGCAATAGATACAAAATCACTAAAACAGCATTTTACTAATCTCTTGAGAAACTCCCACATGACTTATCTCTTTTCCTACATATTGATTGAAATAATATAGATAAGTTTCAATAATATTTAATATTTCGCACGTGATTCCAATTCAGATAACACAAAATTTGCGGAGTGTCATGTAGCAATTTGCAGTTTGCAGCGCCCCTGTGCAGATCTTGCGATACGTTCACACTTACGAGTAATAATATAGTTAATACAAACGCTGACAACTAAATCGAGTGTTTCCTTTCGTTGAACGACCGTTCGACCTTACCGTCACCGTAAAGGTGCATTGTGACAATATTATGCTAGTACCACATGACAGACCACTGCATCTTTAACATCTTTATCTTTTTCACTCGACATCACAGGTCATCGTACCTGGTGGTACTCTGGATATATGATACTCTGGATTCAAATCTCCATCTCTGATGACCAGTCAAACAACTAGATTATTAGGTCCGTGCATATTAGTTTATTTGTCCGTCTGAAACTGTCCAACCGAAAAAAATGTTCAATAGAATAACTTAACGTCATAGCTAGATATAGATAATCCAATGGGTACCGACACTCCTACTTACATTATACCCCCGACCGTGACCTTTGTAAATTACTGGAAATAATTGAAGAGAGGCGAGGAGCCTCTAAACTTCATCAGAATATCAAATGACGAAAGTTATATTTATATTGTCTTTGATAAAGTCGGAATATAATATTTGATCGAAAGGTAAATCTTTAGTTGAGGAAGGAAAATAGAAACGGATAACACGAACACTATAATTGTACTCACAAGAATAAAAATGAGCAGTGATAACACATTTTATAATTACTTAGGTAATATAAATTACAGGAGAATCATTCATTTTAAGAAACCCTGAATTGAGAATGTACAAGGACTTGTAAAACTGTCTCCTACTAAATTAATAAGAGTATTGCCAGTATCTGACTTTCCAGACTGACATGTCCTTACATTTATCCGAGAAACTATAACAAAATATAGAGATGAATGATAATTGATATCGCTTGATTACATAACAAATAACACCGGAAATCAATTCGAAGGCGTCGTGAGATTATCATAGTAATAAATAACAGCATCAATCAAAATATATCACCGGGAGCCGGACACGCGTCGATCGATACAGACTTTGCCGATACAGCAGTCACTATTGCGGTTATTAAATACGACAATAATCATACCGTCACGAACTGCATTGCACAATGCATACCTGTGTAACATTCAACCGACATTCTGCTTGGTATTTTGTTACTAAAAATACTAAAATAACCGCCATTGCAGTAGTACGATCCGATTTGAAGATATCCAAGTGTTTGTACCTGGCAGTATCCGTTATTAATCGATGACATTTTAGTGAGCCTTCGTTGTTAGTATGAAGATCACTGATGGCAGTGAACACTTACAATTGCACGCCTACGCGCCTGCACATTAGGCATCTATTTCCATAAAAATACTCCCTGGACGTCTCTTTTACCCTTAACTTATAAATAGCTGCGTTTTAATGTATTTTATACCAAAAATATTCAACAAAAAAAAAGCAAAGCAACAACCCATAATAATTGTCCCACTGCTGGGCTCGGGGTCTCCTCTCACAATGTGAGGGGTACAGGCCATAGTCTACC
This sequence comes from Thymelicus lineola, assembly GCA_963932265.1. Lineage (NCBI taxonomy): Eukaryota > Metazoa > Arthropoda > Insecta > Lepidoptera > Hesperiidae > Thymelicus > Thymelicus lineola. Next base: position 18,859,969 of record OZ010683.1, on the reverse strand, counting down.
ACGCTGGCCAAGTGCGGATTGGTAGACTTCACACACCTTTGAGAACATTATGGAGAACTCTCAGGTGTGCAGGTTTCCTCACGATGTTTTCCTTCACCGAAGCAAGTGATAATTAACTTGTAATACGCACATAATATTTGAAAATTAGAGGTGCGTGCCAGGATTTGAACCCGGGCCCCCGCGTTCGGGAGACCAACGTTCTAACCACTAGGCTATCACTGCTACTGCTAAAACATTCAACACAACTTAATTATTTTAATTAATACATGTGACATAATAGAATAACCACACGATATCAGTTTTACGGGCACCCGACTAAGCACATATTGTGCGCTTGTGCAGCGATTGATAGCATTTAGTACCCGTACGTCACGTCCTAGAATTTTTATGGTTTTCGGTACGATGTTTTAGTTCAAATAACAGAAATTAATATCGTAAAATGCGTTCGATTATTATGTGTCAAAATAGTCCCCGAGACGAGTCTATTAAGCTATGTCTACACCAATGCGCTGTCATGATCATTGACTCACAAAGGGCATTCACAGTAGCAGACATATAAATCACACATATCAGTTATGTATAATAAACATATCTACATTGATTTAAAAGATGATAAAACAATCAGCAATACGTATTTCAGACCATACAAAGTAGTAAAGCGTCCTGACCTGACGTCCGTCTAAATGTGCCTTTTGTTTGTTATTTGTGTTCTAAAACAGTAAATTATGTATATTATAAAAATAATATTCTTCAACAACATTTGTAAGTAAACATGCGCACAGATGTTCTGCGCACTTGAAAGCCATTCAGAGCGACAATGACCCCCGATTTGTCCCCCCTTCTCAATGAAGGAGACTATTGTGAGGCTGTTCAAGCAAAACCAAGTAACTCAGCTCTATAAACGACCCAATGCTAAAGAAAAAAATATACATACATATTCCTTTGTTTTCGGGGAACATCGGCTGAACTTGTGAATGCCAACTACAATGCAACGCATATAAGGTATACCCCCATTCCCATTAGTGGTAAGAATCTTAGCACCAATGATAGACTAGAATAGGGGAACTGTACTAGAATAGAAAGAGATGAAATCTAAATGTTTTAAAAATTATTTATTTGAAGATTATCGTCGCAAAATGTGTTATATTCAGTGTGACAATGATAAAGCAGGTATAAACATTATGTTAATATGACGTTATACATATTATGTATGTATGACGCATTCCTGCCACAGGATCGAAATAGCTCGACTTATGGAAACATCCGACAAACTAATAACATATTTATACATTTTGAGTATAATACAATTTTTAGTACAATTTTAGTTTTGTGATAGCCAGAAATAAATCCTTTCTTTTTCTTTCTTTCTTTCTTTCTTTCTAATAGATGAAACGGTCTAAATCTGACGGTATGTGGTCACCATCGTGGTCGATCATTAGTAATAACGTAGGACACTTATTATTTCCGCTCTCCCACACTACGACCCAAGCATAGAAAAAACATTTCGCAGTCGATTCTAAGATGGATTATCCAGCGAGAAACACTACCACCATGCATGAGTACCGTCGCATTGAAACTAGGTAGTAGGCACAGAGCCTTGCGACCTCTAACAGGAGTAGGGCTACCAGATGAAAAAATCAAAAGTCCGGCGAAAACGCCTGATTTCCATTGAAAGAAAAATCCTAAGATGTTTACAGTTTCAAAATTTTCTCCGAAACCAACTAACGGTGTCTTCAGTTCGAGCTATACTTTTAATTCAATATAATTTGAAGAGTTTAACATGTGGGGCATTTTATAAATCAATTAAAGAAAAACCTGACTAAGGTATCTTCACATATTATTAAGTATGATAAAACCGATTGAGTAAATAAGTATTGTTTTTAATTATGTTTAGTTTGTTTAACTTTTTAAATATTTATTTTTATTAAAGAGATCTTTAAAATGTAAGCTGTATTTTATTGAAATTTCCAAAAATCCTAAGATTTCATGAAATTTGCAAAATCCAGCCGCAATTCTGAGAAGAGTCCAAAAATCCTGAAATTTCAGAACAAATCCTGAGATATGGTAACCCTAAACAGGTGAGACCTTTCGTCAATGTCTTATCCTTTTGTAAGCAAATAATAAATCGGTGACAATAGTATTTATATGTATTTCATTATTACTGGCCACACTGTTGAGCTGGCAACATTGCCGGTAGAGAAAAACTGCGCAGTAAGAAAAGTCAAGAGAGTTTTAAAATGTAAACCTTTAAAAATGTTGTTTCATGTTTATTCATTATTCTAAGGTTTCATGTACCAAGTTCAGTGAAAAAACATTAAAGTGATTTATAAGATTGAGTTTGTGTTTGAGTGACAATATATCCATCCGCATAGACGAAAGTTTTTAGTTCAGAAGTGCGAAGAACCACGGAGATGAACAAAACTGTGAGTTATTAATTTGTGATCTTTGTGAAAATAACTGCTGCTGTTGTAACTGCTGTAACCTAGGTGGTTGGTGTAATCAAATTACTATTATCAAGGAACAGGCTATATGCGCAGCTGCGGATAATTGCAATGAACGACTCATAAGCATAACATTTGCTTGAAGATTGTGTTGTGAATACCTATTACTAACTATAAAGAAAAGAAAGTTGCAAAGAAGTGTTCTCTTCAGGTGAAGAAAATTGTGCTGTGACAAATGTTTTGATAATAGTTATTTCATGTGTTGATTACTTAAGATAAAAGGATATTGTATAATTGTATTTGAATTTGATTGTTTTGCTTTAAGGACATTCACATACATAGTTAGTAGGTAGTACATATTTATAAAGTAGATTTTTATTGTATAAAAGTAAGCATACATGTTTAAGATAAGTTAGGATTAGGATTAGATTATTGTTTGTTAGAATTTCATTGTGTTTGTAAGAGAATAATAAGAAATTAATCATTACTGTACAAATTTAGGATTGGGTATTTTTGGCCATGGGATCTCATAAACAGAAAAGGAAGAAACATGAGCATCGTCATAGGGGTTGTTCCACAGATAGCAGCGTAACATCATCTTCAAGTGAATATTCACACAGGCGTAGTAAAAAGTCTAAGTCTCATATTAGAAAAGCAAAAGATAATCATAAGTCACATAAAAGGAGTAGGAAATCCAGGGCTGTTAGTGTTAATATGTCACAGGTTCGTACACCTTCACAAACACCAGTACCTCAATCTTACAATTTAGTGGACTCTAGGGAGAATTCCATATCTCAACCAGTACCAGATAGTTTTCAGACGTCCGGTACCAATGTAAATAATACACACCAAGGGTTGATTTCACAGAATTTTATGACACACATAAATGTAATACCAGAGTTTGATCCTAGCGATGGCAGCCAAAATATTGAATCGTGGATTCATAAAGTTAATGAATGTGCACAAATATATTCGTGGAATCAAATACAGACTTGCCATTATGCATTATCAAAATTAACTGGTCTTGCAAAGCGTTGGTATCAGGGTCTACCGTCATTGCTTTTTACATGGGAACAGTGGACAGAAAAATTAAAATCAGCTTTTCCGTCCACTGAAAATTATGGAGACCTACTTCAGCGTATGTTACAACTCCGATGTAAAATCAGCCAACCATTAGACGTTTATTATTATGAAAAGATGATTTTAATTAATAAATGCGAAATATATGGACCTAAAGCTGTGGGCTGCCTAGTTCATGGTATTGATGATAAATTTGTCAGAATGAGTGCCAATGCTTGTAGATTTCAAGAACCAGAACAATTGTTTTCATATTTAAAAACATTAACACACAGTGACAATTATATTGCCAATACCCGTAAAATATCACACAACAAAGGTATAGCTCGAGTACAAGAATCTTCAAATTATGTTACGGATGTATCTAAACCTGGAATTGTGTGTTACAATTGTGGTGAAACAGGGCATATTCGAACCAAATGTACGAAACCTATGAAAAGATGTCAGAACTGTCACAGAGTTGGTCATATAGCCAAGGATTGCCGTTTCAAAAATTCTTTTACTACCATTCAAGATAATACTCAACAATCAAATAATATAATGCAACAAAGTACCTCTAGTATTGATAAAAATGTAATGGGAATTCAACTCTATAATAATTGTAATACAAATATTCAATCAAGAAAATTAGAGAGTGCTAAATATTATAAAGATATAAAAATAGGTGGCTATATAAAGAGAGCATTTATTGATTTTGGAAGTAACTGTTCATTAATAAAAGAAAGCACTGCAGTACAAGTCTATAAAACATATATGGATAATGATAACCTTCCTTTACTCCGAGGTTTTGGTAATTCACAAGTAAAAGCTTTAGGAATCGTTGATGCTTCTATAAGTATTGATGATGCCTCAGGTCCAGTTCAATTAATGGTTGTATCAGACTGTTATATGCCGTGTGATATCATAATAGGACAAACTTTTACAGAACTCCCAAACATAATTATGTATAAGACTGCTAATGATTTAATATTTTACCAGGCACCAAATTTTACATCTATGGAAATGGATATTAAAGTTAAACTGAATTCGTTAGAAGATATAGTGATCGAATCTTGTACCACATCACCAGTACAAGTAGAAACAGCTATAACATACTCCGGTTCTTTATATGTGCCTTCAAGATTTTGTGATCACAATAGTATAAAATATTTGATTTTACCTGGTATATATAAGTTTCATAATAACAAAGGCTTTATAATAATATCTAATATAGGAGTTAATAATTTAAACATTGAAAAAGGTTATACTTTAGCCAGAGGAGTCAAATATGAAGAAATCAATAAAGTAATTCATCCATCCACTTCATCTAATAAGACTTTATCGCAGATGAAGCCAATATCATCAGAAAATATCAATATTGGTACAAAACTTTCATTAGAAGAGAAAAATAAATTTGATAACTTACTAGTTGATTACAGAGATTGTTTTGCGTTAGATTTATCAGAATTAGGAAAAACAAATTTAACGGAAATGGAAATTAAATTAAAAGATGATACACCAATAGTATATAACCCATATCGAATGTCATTGAAAGAAAAAGAACAATTAACCAACATTATCGAAGACCTATTAAAGAACGGAATAATCCAAGAAAGTTCGTCATCATATGCTAGTCCTGTTCTTTTGGTTAATAAGAAGAATGGTGATAAACGGCTTTGCGTGGATTACCGCGCATTAAATAGAAAGACGTTAAAAGATAAATATCCCTTACCTCGTATCGAGGATAAATTAGATTGTCTCGGAGGTAATAGTTTTTTTACAAGTCTTGATCTTGCTTCAGGGTACTATCAAGTACCTGTAGCAGAACACAGCAAACATATAACAGCGTTCATCACTCCGGATGGGTTGTACGAATTTAACCGTATGCCATTCGGATTGGCCAATGCTCCTAGCGTTTTTCAAAGAGCAATTAATACAATGATCAATGGAGTGGGGCAAAAGCTTGTTCTTGCATATATGGATGATCTGTTAATTCCATCTAAAAGTGTATTTGAAGGTATATTAAAATTTGAACAGGTCTTAAAACTTCTAAGAAATGCTCAATTAACATTAAATATAAAAAAGTGTTATTTTTTTCAGGAAAAAATTGATTATCTAGGTTACGAAATTAGTAGTGAAGGAGTTCGACCGGGGACTCTCAAGATAGAAGCAGTAAAATTTTTCCCAATACCCAAAAATGTACATGAGGTGCGACAATTTATTGGCCTGGCTAGTTACTTCCGAAGGTTTGTTCAGAATTTTTCAATAATTGCTCGACCTTTAACAAAGCTCACCAAGAAAAATGAGCCGTGGCAATTTGGTCCTGAACAAATAGCCGCATTCGAAACCCTTAAAGAAAAATTAATAAGCCGACCAATTCTTGCGTTGTATGACCCTAGAGCTAAATTAGAAGTTCATACAGATGCTAGCAAGTTAGGTATAGGAGCAATTTTATTACAAGATGGAGGTAAAGGTTTACAGCCCATCGCTTATTATAGTAGACAGACTTCACCAGAAGAACAAAAGTTTCATGCGTATGAATTAGAAACTCTGGCTGTTATTACAGCTCTAAAAAGATTTCGTGTATATTTACTGGGTAATACATTTAAATTAGTGACTGATTGCATTGCGATAAAAAGTACAATGACAAAAAAAGATTTAATACCCCGTGTTGCAAGATGGTGGATGGCCATGCAAGAATTTGATTTTATTATAGAATATCGAGTAGGGGTGAAAATGGCTCACGTGGATGCTCTAAGTAGAAATCCAATCGTGGCTGAGGATCCACCATCGAGAGATGACGATAGTCACGTGTTTCAAATATGTTTAAATGTAAATAATATTGATGTAAGTGATGAAAGATGGCTGCAAACAGTGCAACAGGCTGATTCAGAATTGCAGCGTATTGTACAAATTTTGCAGGACCCAGAAATGAGAAATGTTTTCGAGTTAAAAAGTAATTTCGTTGTTAAAAATAATAAATTATATCGAATTTTAAAGAAAGATGATAATGTTCAATTGCTTTGGGTTGTACCAAAATCAGTAAGATGGCAAATTGTAAGAAGTAATCATGATGAAGTAGGACATTTTGGCTTTGATAAAACCTACAGTAGAATAAGAAAAGTGTATTGGTTTAAAGGTATGCGTCGCTTTATAAAGAAATATTGTCAGTCATGTCTGCATTGTGCATATAATAAAATACCAGGTGGGCCTAAGGAAGGTATGCTACATCCTATACCTAAACCAAACAAACCCTTTGAAGTGTTACATGCGGATCATTGTGGACCATTCCCGTTAAGCAAGAAACGAAATTGTTATATATTGGCAATAATTGATTCATTCACTAAATTCATTTTTATAAAACCGGTAAAAAATTGTAAAAGCAAAACATCTATAGCTGTTTTTGAAGAATATTTTTCCATTTTTGGTGTACCTCGTCGTCTTATTACGGATCGAGGAACAAGTTTTACAAGTAAGGATTTTGCTAGTTTTACTAAAGAAAAAGGGATTTGTCACATATTAAACGCTGTTGCCACTCCTCGGGCTAATGGGCAGATCGAGCGGTATAATCGATCTATTGTTGATTCACTCACAGCGCTTAATAACAATCGACCTGATAATGAGTGGGATTTAATGATCCCAAGAGTTCAATGGGGACTAAATAACACTGTAAACAAATCTACGGGAAAAACTCCAGCTGAAGTACTGTTTGGATTTACACCCACCGGTATTTCCGACGGTTTATTAAACTCATTAGTCTCAGAAATGCATGAACGGGAAGATCTGGAAGAAATTAGGAATGAGGTTACTAAACGGACTATTTCTGAACAAAATAAACAAAAAGAAAGATTTGATAAAAGTCGAAAGATAGCTCGCAAATACAATATAGGTGATCTTGTACGTATTGAGAAAGAAATCAATACAGTACCAGGACAATCAAAAAAATTGAATCCTAAATGTAGTGGTCCATATCGTATAGTAGATACTCTTGAAAATGATAGATATGTTATTGAAGATACACCTATTACAAGAAAAATTGGTAAACCCTTGTACAAAGCAGTATATGCTGTTGATAAAATATATCCTTGGTTAGTGTTTTCAAATGACACGGTAGAGAGTGATTCTGATAATGCTGCTTAGAGAAAAGTGCATGTTTTAACTTATTTATAAAACATACATTTTAACATGGTTTTGTTTATACTAGTTACTAGCCCGTAGTGGCGTTACTAGCCCGTAGTGGCGTTACTAGCCCGTAGTGGCGTTACTAGCCCGTAGTGGCGTTACTAGCCCGTAGTGGCGTTACTAGCCCGTAGTGGCGTTACTAGCCCGTAGTGGCGTTACTAGCCCATAGTGGCGTTACTAGCCCGTAGTGGCGTTATTAGCCCATAGTGGCGTTATCAGCCCATAGTGGCGTTATCAGCCCATAGTGGCGTTACCAGCCCTTAGTGGCGTTACCAGCCTTTAGTGGCGTTACCAGCCCTTAGTGGCGTTACCAGCGCCAGCGGCGTACCAGCCCCAGTGGCGTACCAGCCCCCAGCGGCGTACCAGCCCCAGCGGCGTACCAGCCCCCAGCGGCGTACCAGCCCTTAGTGGCGTTGCCAGTTTTTAAGTTAGAGATCAGCTTATATAATGATAGTAACTGAGAAAAGTTTAATTTAGTGGTATGAGTACGTTATTTTATTATTATTTTTTATTCTTAAGAAGTAAAAATAGTTGCCCCTGTATTTTAACTTTTGTGATTGTGATAATAATAATACTTAATTGTTGTTTAAGTTTTGTATGGCTATTGTACATTTTTTTTTTGTTGTTGTTTGGTGTCAATTTATTATAATAATGTAAAAAAAAATACATATATATCAACAAACACGTGGGGTCACGTGTACAATCAGAATGGCCGAATGTAAGCAAATAATAAATCGGTGACAATAGTATTTATATGTATTTCATTATTACTGGCCACACTGTTGAGCTGGCAACATTGCCGGTAGAGAAAAACTGCGCAGTAAGAAAAGTCAAGAGAGTTTTAAAATGTAAACCTTTAAAAATGTTGTTTCATGTTTATTCATTATTCTAAGGTTTCATGTACCAAGTTCAGTGAAAAAACATTAAAGTGATTTATAAGATTGAGTTTGTGTTTGAGTGACAATATATCCATCCGCATAGACGAAAGTTTTTACTTTATTCACCAGGCTTAGATTCTAGCTTCACTCATAGCCCCACACTACGATTCTGTGTCGTGGGTGTGAACAACACAAAGACACATCCCGAAATCAATACAGTACCTACCTACTGGGAATTAGTAAACTTTGCTATACATACTAGAGACAGGCTAGGTATATGATGAGGACAACAGTATTATTTATATCGCAAATAGAAAACCTTACTTACAATATCGCGTGCATCAGCGCTTATCATCAACGTGCGTCAGTCGCAATGGCGACGGCGACAGCCAGGATAATATGAGCGCAATAGACAGATGCTCTGCCTACGTGACTACAGTACGCCCCCTCAACTCAGCCATCTACACCACAGTGGTGGTCGGAAAGTATGAAATGAGGAAAGAAATCTCGCATTTCATTTCATACAGGGCTGCTTGTAGGCACACTGGTTTTGATATTCATAATTATTATGTTGATCAGAATTGAAACACATAATAATAGTTCCGATAAACTTAGTAATAATAGTTCCGATAAACTTAATAAGAAACCTAGTACTTAATAAACTATAAGTATTGCTAATTTGTAAGCACCTCATTAGAAATTAAAATCGGTATGGCTTGGTAAATGCTTCAGCAGAGTTACTAAAATTACACATACATGCCACGAGATAGAAACCTAATTAATATGCCATTAGATTTGAACTTATTTATCTTATTTGGCTAGTTGTCTCGAGATCTGAAATACGAATGGTTTTACATACAAAAAAATAAGCCCGTAGCAAATAACAAGGTTGTTTTTTGATCGCATATTTACCAAATTCGCTTTACATTATTATTTTGTAACTGAGTTAGTTGTTACTAATCAGTAATGATGCTAATGATTCAAAGTGTGAGTCACAAAGCGTTTTGTCACATAAAATTATGCTCTACATAAACGTAATATGAAAGTAAACGTGACTAATAATTGTTAGGCAAAACACTTGACAAAACATTAGTATCGAGGTAAACGGAAATGGAAGTGTAAAAATAGAAAACTCGGTGTTGTATATCAAAAACTGTATCGGGCAAAACTTTCGAAAAAAACCAAAAAGCTGGTAGGTACCAGTGGTAAAGCTCCCTTATTCCGAAAAGACTGGCAATGGTAAAAGCAACCTTTATTCCGAGAAGACTGACAACAACAGTGGTAAAAACTGCCAAAAACTAGCAATAGTGGAAAAACCCAATTCCGACTCGCAGGAGTGGTAAAAACTCCCAAGAATGACGGAAACACAGACAAAAATGGTAAAATGTCTCAAAAGTTCTGGGAACAGTTCTAATGTTAACTCAAAACACTGATAAAAGTGGTAAAATCTGTGAGAACATTTTGTTTATAAACAGTGAGCACTCTAGTACATATCACTCGATAACTATACGATACGTGTTTAACACGAGTCACAATTTGTCGTCCACTAAACTGCCCACATTATACAGTTAAATCGTCGTTATGAATTCAGGTAAAACTACTTTGTAGTAGTAACACTTGATAACACACCTCTAGCTGTCATGGGCCGCTTTACTGGATGTAACATGTACCGGTGATTATGTAGGTACATCATCCTAGAATATTCTGAAACCATCTTCTCGACAGTAGGTAGGTACAAATATTTAGTGTATCACCTCTACGAGTAAATCTTTCAGAAGTTACATAACCACAAATGGACGCATACAATGTGCATGTTCAAATAACTTAATTTCGTCCTCGAACATTGCTCAGGTATTAAAATAGTCTAGGTAGTAGGTACCTGTATGAGTAGGTACACTTATTAAATAAAGTACCTAGTAATTAAATTAATTAAAGTAATTAAATTACAATAGTCTGCAGTGCACATAAACCTGGACAAGATAAGTACTATACATTTTGAAACAACTTACGAAAAATTATCGGCCATTTCCGAGCAGTTTGTGTATGGTGCATTGGTGCTGTGAGCTGTCCTTTCTCAAAGTCCACATCAGTATTAAAAACCCGGCCAAGTACTAGTCACTCGCAACGAAGAGTTCCGTACAACAGAACAGAATACACGCCGAAAAGTTACTCATATTGTTTGTTCTTATGTCAGCTGCAGTAATACATTTTGTAAAAAATTCAAGTGTCTCATTACGATTCAAAAGATAAAGCCCTGTGAAAAACGGACGAACGGACAGCTGACTGTTATGGGGTCAACGGGACCCCACTCCCATCGAAACCCTCTGGGTACGTTTTTGAACTAGATTATATTATGACTAAACGGAATAAAGCTATACATTCACGGGCGATCAATCGCGCAGTCACGCGAGCGACGCACGGAGAGCACCGTGATCGCTGTTGTAACATTGCTCAATTACACGCGTCTTTGTATCTACTTTTAACCCGTAGAAAATGGTAGATCATGCAACACGCAAAGAATAAAACGGAATACGTACAAGACACGTTTCTTTGATCGTTTACCAGGTCAACATAAAAATAAGTAACACAAGCAACAAAAGACTTGTTGAAGTCATTGGAATTGTTTCCACAATAACAATTTATTTACACTTTTGGGTTGGTCAATAACCCCTCAGCCAACAAGTTCCAAGCCTCATAATAATATGTGAAACAATGCAGTGGATCACTAATGAATTATATTTCATGAAAATCCTTCCAGTTTTTGTGTGAAAGGGTATTATCCTTAATGAGTTATTTCCTGCTAATAGGTGTAACGTACGATTTGTACATCGCCCGTTACATGGAACCATTATTATTGTTTTGCAATAAAAAAATAATTTAACTCTTCATATTACCACAGACTACTTATTCATTCACCCGTTTGACATGTTTGCCATGGATTAATAACTTCTAAATTTGACGTTGCTTATTTAGTCGTGATATTGGGACTGGACCCCAACCAGATAACTTAACTTGTTCTTAATTCAATTTATTTAATTTCAATATAAATATAAATTTGATAGTGGTGTTTTTGGAAATAAAACTACTTATAAGACTTAATTGTTTATTTATTTTACGAAATTTATTTAATTATGTTTGGTAGAACATATCATAGACATTGCCATATTTAAAAATTTCTTACTCTGTGCAATTTTGCATAGACTTTACGTATCTATGACACAAGCGTCCATATTCCTTTTTCTCTTGGCTCTTGACACGGATAAAATGCGTCAAAACCAATAATTTGTTATTTTGTGGATTTTCTTTAGAAGTTTTTTTCCAAATTCGTTATTTTGGACTAATAGTACGTTCCCGCGTCCTGGTCATGATGGGGGCGATATATTTTCCTTCGTAGCATGTAAATGCACCGGCGTCGGATGACGGCCATTATGTTATGTAACTGGAAAGCGCTCTTAGCGGTAAGATTTTTCTTATTTATTGATATTCCTATTAGAAATTGATATAGTAAAGCATTTTGCAATGCATTTACATGAGAATAACGTATAGGTATTCGTTGTTCCAGCTTTTCCCTGTTACTTAAAATTTTCCCCCCCTAGTTTTTTCCGGTATTTAAAATTTTCCCTTTATTTTTTTTTTCCAACTTACCTTCCTATAACAACTTAGTTGAACAAGGATGCTTAAATCCTTTTCTTTATTTTCCTGCGGTGTTCCACACTGGACCCGTGGTTTAATCATCACTTTAGTGATGTTTTTCGTTTAGTTTCCACTAAAATTTCCATAATTTTTTCCCTTACTTCGCTTTCCGCGAGTAAGTTTTTTTTTTCATAATGGCTTTCTTGACTTTTTGATGTCAATCCATTATCTTATTCCTTATTGAGGGCGGAATATTCCTTCCTACCCGTCTACCTTTCGAGCCTGGACTACGAACTCAAGATGAGGAGACCCTTACCTTGAAGCATACCGTAGCAGTGACGAGGCAGCCTTGCAGTCCACTGTTAGGAGGGGATTCTCATGGAGAGGACGTGCCCTAATTTTGACTAAGTACTTCTGTTATACAGGTACATGCTTGTGATATTTTTCTACCATACAATACAACTTTTACGGTCGATTTAGAATGTTTATAACTTTGTATACTTTTGCAATGTTTCTCTATTTATAATGATTCAATGCCAAGTCTTGTTTTAGAGAAATAAAAGTCTGTTTGGTACTTATATTATTTTATTTCACTCCTCAACAAAATATCATGATTAATATTTAGTTTTACATACAACACTGAAGTATAAAGCCCGCTTTGAGATTAATAGTTCAATGTTTTATCCGGCTTTGTTATCCGTACTGTGTGGCAGGTGTATGGTCTCCTTGGCGCCCGTATTCCTGGTTTAATTCTTTTCTTATTTAGGAGATCATCGGCTCAATAACATCCGAGCAAAGTTCGCCTACATTCGGGTACACTTCTTTTGGTGGGTTTGTGTTCTATTTTTTTTCCTTTTTAATGTTTCTTTCTTAATATTGTAGCCAAACACAACACCCCTTTTCTCTCCCTTATCTATTCATTTATTAAAATTCTTTTTTTTATCGGCTACATTGACGCCGACGAACAGGGACTGATTTTTAGACCGACCTGATTTGTTCGGACTGACTTAACCTATACTTTTGTTAACCTTTTTGGTCAAATACATACTCAGTGTTGTTATTTTGTTTACATACATGATATATTGTTGAGACTTAATTTTGCTTGGCTATTTATTTGTTTTACAAGTAAAAGTTGTATGGTGTTTTGTATAATTTCCTTTCTATATTGTTTATTGAACAATTATTTTGGTGTATACCTACTTGTTTTGTTTCAACATAGAAAAGTACTTACTTGTTTTCATGAAAGTTTGTGAATAACCTAGTGTAGTTATTTGAGGAATTTGAAGTTGACTATGTTTGCTATTTCAATTGGTAATATTGGAAATAAAGTTAAAGAGTAATATTTAATTTAGTAACATCAT